>ML338234.1:0-50646 GCA_005239505.1 Nicotiana paniculata
ACTCTCTCAAGTTACGCTAGCTAGATTGCATTACAGTTCACTTTAGATTACACCCGAGGTATCATTATCTCTAATCCAACCTCTGAACCGTCGGTTATGACTTTCGTCTATACTCTGGGAGTGATGTTGTTTAAACAACTACCTAAATATGCACTCTCTCTCAAGTAGATACATAATAAATAGGAACAGCTAATTGAGGGCCCTTTCAATCAACTACAACAAGAACGTGTTGAACAAATAGAGATTAATCAACCAATCAAAACTACATTAATAACACAATAAGTTCATCCCCAACGGGTTCCACCAAAACCCTAGAGTAAGAAATTAGCTACTCATGCTCATAAGAATCAAACCCAAAATAACTTGCATAATTAATCTACAAAGTAATGAATGCAAGCTGTAAAAATCAATGTTTTGCTTCTCTGAGTCGTATTCCACAGGCGTCTCTTGTCTCCAATGGTCCTCCTCCAAGTTGTGTTTTTGGGTCTATTTATATGTTTGGGATAAACCCTAAACGTGTAGGAGACTTCTATTCAAACCGGGAAACACTTAAAATCTTCAAAACTCGGATTGGACCAGACCAGGGACCTGGCGTTATGGCCCAAACGCCTGGATAAAGCCAGGCCAGGCCTGGTGTTATGGCTCTAAAGCATGGATAACGCCTGGTCTTACCAGGATTTATAGTCCTAACGCCCAGCTATAGCCTGGTATGACCAGGTTTTACAGCCCAAACTCCCGGCTACAGCCCGGTGCACTCATCTTCAACTCTTGAGCGTATTTTTGACATTTATGCATCCATTTAGCTCGGCTTCCATCTCCAATTCACCTACNTACAAAGCGTCATATGGTGCCATCTAAATGCTGGACTAGTAGCTGTTATTATATGAAAAATCTGCAATTGGCAAGTATTGGTCCCATGAACCTCCAAAATCCATCACACAGGCACAGAGCATATCCTCAAGAATCTGGATCGTGTGCTCAGGCTGCCCGTCCATCTAAGGGTGAAAGGTCGTGCTCACCTTCACCCTGGTGCCCAACTCCTGATGTACGACTCTCCAGAACCGTGATGTGAACTGTGTACCTCTGTCTTAGATGATAGATACTGGAATACTGTGAAGTCGTACGAAGTCTCTAATATAAATATTATCCAACCTCTCTGAAGAATAAGTGGTCAGCACAGAAATAAAATGAGCTAACTTGGTCAGCCAATCCACGATCACCCAAATAGCATCAAACTTTCTCAAAGTCCGTGGAAGTACAACTACAAAGTCCATGGTGATCCGCTCCCACATACACTCTAGAAGCTCAATCTGCTGAAGTAATCCTCTTGGTCTCTAATGTTCATATTTAACTTGCTGACAGTTGAGACACTTGACCACAAATTCTACTATGTCTTTTTTCATCCTTCTCCACCAATAGTGATGTCTGAGGTCCTGGTACATCTTCGTGGCACCCGGATGGATGGAGTACTGTGAGCTATGCTCCTCTTCCAGAATCAACTCCCGAAGCCCATCTACATTAGGCACACAGATCCTCCCCTGCATCCTCATCACGTCATCATCATCTATAGACACATCTATGGCATCACCTCGTCGGACCCTGTCATGAAGAACCAGAAGGTGAGGGTCATCATATTGGCGCTCTCTGATGCGGTCATAAAGACAAGATCGAGAAACCACACAAGCTAATACTCGGCTAGGCTCTAAAATATCCAACCTCACTAATTGGCTGGCTAAAGACTGAACATCCAAGGCTAAAGGCCTCTCAGCTGCTGGAAGATATGCCAAGCTCCCCAAACTCTCCGCCCTGTGACTCAATGCGTCGGCCACTATATTGGCCTTCCCCGAGTGGTATAATATGGTTATATCATAGTCTTTAAGTAGCTCCAACCACCTCTGCTAATGTAGATTAAGGTCTGTCTACCTGAACAAGTGTTGCAAACTCCGGTGATCCATGTAAATCTCACAGGGAACACCATACAAATAGTGACGCCAGATCTTCAGGGCGTGAAGAGTAGTTACTAACTCGAGGTCATGAACCGGATAATTCTTTTCATGAACCTTCAACTGCCTGGACGTGTAGGCAATCACCCTACCACCCTGCATCAATACTTCTCTAAGTCCAATCCTCGAGGCATCACAATAGACTATGTAGGACCTCGAACCTGTAGGAAATACCAACACTGGAGCTGTAGTCAAGGCTGTCTTGAGCTTCTGAAAGCTCCCCTCACACTCCTCGGTCCACCTGAATAGAGTATGGTCATAGATGCTACAATAGATGAAAATCCCTCTACAAAGCGACGGTAGTACCCTCCCAAACCAAGGAAACTACGGATCTCCGTAGATGATGGCGGTCTAGGCCAACTCTGCACCACCTGAACCTTCTTTTGATCTACTTTGATCCCCTCACAAGACACTATGTGACCCAAGAATGCCACTAAATCAAGACAGAGTTCACAGTTAAAGAATTTTGCATACAATCTCTTCTCCCTCAAAGTCTGAAGCACGGTCCTCAAGTGTTGGTCATGATCTTCTCGTGATCGGGAATATACCAGGATGTCGTTAATAAACACAATGATAAAGGAATCAAGATAAGGACGGAAGACACTACGCATCAAATGCATAAAAGCTGTTGGGGCATTGGTCAGCCCAAATGACATGACAAGAAACTCATAGTGACCATCTCTGGTCCTGAAGGCAGTCTTTGGGATATTCGGCTCCTGAATCTTCAGCTGATGATAGCGAGATCAAAAGTCAATCTTGGAGAATACTCTGGAACCCTGTAACTGGTTTAATAAATCATCAATGCGAGGCAAAGGATACCTGTACTTCACTGTAACCTTATTTAGCTGTCGATAGTCAATACACATACATATAGAGCCATCCTTTTTCTTCACAAAAAGCAATAGAGCACCCCAAGGTGATACACTGGGCCTGATGAAACCCTTATCAAGCAACTCCTGTAACTGGTCCTTCAACTCCTTTAATCCAGGAGGAGCCATATGGTAAGGAGGAATAGAAATGGGCTGAGTGTCAGGCAACAACTCAATGCCGAAATCAATATCTCTGTTGGGTAGCATACCCGAAAGATCAGCTGGGAACACATCAGGGAACTCCCTCACTACTGGGACTAACTCATCTGGAGGGGTATCAACACTGGCATCTCTCACATAGGCCAAATACGCATCACACCCCTTCTCAACCATCCGCTAAGCCTTAAGAAATGAAATGACCCTACGGGGAGTACAATCTAAGGTACCCTTCCACTCTAATCTCGGCCAGCCTAGCACAGCCAGCTTCACAGTCTTAGCGTGACAATCAAACATAGCATAATGAGGTGACAACCAGTCCATGCCCAAGATAACATCAAAATCTACCATGTTGAATAATAACAAATCAGCCCTGGTCTCAAAACCACTAAGAGAAATCACACACGATCGATATACACGGTCCACAACTAGAGAGTCTCCCACAGGAGTGGATACATAAACAAGGGAACTCATAGAATCCCAAGATATCCCCAAATGTGGAGCAAAATTAGAGGACACATATGAATATGTAGAGCCTGGGTCAAATAATATTGATGCATCCCTATGACAGACAGGAACTAACATGTGATGACTGAATCTGAAGCAACAACCTCATAACGGGCTAGAAGGGCATAGTATCTGGCTTGTCCTCCCCCTCTAGGGCGACCTCTACCTCCCCAACCTCCACCTCGGGCTGACTGAGGAGATGGAGTGGCATCTGGGGCTGGAAGAATAGCCAGAGGACCCAGTGGAGCATGTGGAGGCTGGAATATCACTAGCTGCTGGAAGAGCTAAATGAACAGGGCGATCCACAAAGCTCCTACCGTAGCGTGCTGCTGGTGCACGAGCTCCTGAAAAATGACTAGTCTCTCGAGAACTCTTGGCCTTTCTCTCCTCTCAATCCCGGGCAAACATGCCATCTATTTTCCTGGTAATACTCACTGCCTGCTGATAAGTGATATCCATCTCCAACTCTCTGGCCATACTGGTCCGAATACTAGGGTGAAGTCCCTCAATGAAGCGGCGAACCCTCTCTGTGACTGTGGAAACCAAGGTTGGTGCATGCCGAGCTAACTTACTGAAATGGACTACATACTCCAACATAGTCATAGTACCCTAGCGCAACTGCTCAAACTCCGCGCGCCAAGTGTCCATGAGGCTCTGAGGGGCATACTCTCGTAGAAACATATCTGAAAACTGAGTCCAAGTGAGTAAGGCTGCCTCGTCCGGACTACTCAGGTCATAGGCACGACACCATTGATATGTCGCTCACCTCATCATGAAAGCGGTAAAAGAAACCCCACTGGTCTCCACAATTCCCATAGTGCAGAGAATACGATGACACTCCTCAAGAAACCCCAGAGCGTCATCTGAAGCTAGTCCGCTCAAAATAGGTGGGAGGTATTTTTTGTACCTCTCAAGTCTGACCTGCTTTTCCTCAGAAGCACCTAGGTCTCATGCTATACTGGAGCCACTAGGGGCATAGGAATATACTCCGCGGCCTGATCAACCTGGCCCCTTTGCTCAGGAGTGCGGGTTGCGGGAGTCTGTGCCCTTCCCCCGGCCTGAGATGCAGCGGGAGCTATCGAAAGTAGTCCTGCCTGGGCTAGAGTGCTGAACATGCTCATAAATTGGGCCAAAGTCTCGTGTAAGCCTGGAGAAGCAACAGGAATCTCTGGTGTCGGCCCTCCAGTTAGAGCTGCTGGGGGCTCCTCTGCCGCCGCTCTCGCAGGTGCTCGGGATGCACTGTGTGCTCGTCCTCTACCCCTACCCCTACCTCTGGCGGCTCTGGCTGGAGGCTGGGGGCTGGGGCTGGGGGCTGGGGTGCCTGGTGGTCGGTCCGTCTGGTACGGGTTCTCACTATATGTGAGAAAGAATAGAATTGAGTTTTAGAATTTTTGTTGTCAATAACACGCACGACAAAGAAATCAAAGGAATATGATTGTTCTTAATAATTACAAAGCCTCCCGAAGATAGATACGGACATCTCCACTCCGAGCCGCGAGACCCTAATAAACCGGCTTGTGACTTTTGACTCCTATGAACCTAGACGCTCTGATACCAACTTGTCACGATCCGATTTACCCTCCAAAGGTTTCATGACGGCACCTAGTCGCTACCACTAGGTAAGCCTACTATAAAGGGGAAACTGAAATAAAACACAAAAAATAAAAGGGGGGAGATACGGGCAATGATATAAATAATGTACTGGCAACTCTGCTCATACAAAATATAACTCCCCAAGACCCAGAGTCTCACAAACAGTCACAAGATTCTAACACTATTGTAGCTCTAGCAAAAATAAGTACATAAAAAAAATCTCTACAAGCTATAATGGAAGGGGACTCGGAAGATTCTTCGAACGCGATAGAAATACCTTTTGGTCTCTTGGAATCAGCAGAAACGACTAACCACGAGGCTGATAGCTCGTACCTGGATCTACAGACGAAAACATGTGCAGGAAAGGGCGTGAGTACAACAAATTTGGTACCCAGTAAGTGCCAAGCCTAACCCTAGTCAAGTAGTGACGAGGTCAGGTTAAGGCTCTATTGAATTTCTATATAAATCAATTTAAAACTGTACAAAGATAGGTAATGTATACAGCAAACAGTTCAAGAAAAACAATATAAGTTCTACGAAAAACAGAGCCCTCAGCTCGACACAATATATATCACAAAGTGTAATCTCCCGGGATACCGACCTGTAGTTCCAAATGATTATGCAGTACAAGGGGATGTCCCGAAATACGTCCGTAGTCCCAAAATAAATATGCAGTACAAGGGGATCTCCCGAAATACATCCGTAGTCCCAAAATAAATATGCAGTACTTGGGGATCTCCCAGAATACGTTCGTAGTACCAAAATAAATATGCAGTACAGGGAGATCTCCTGGAATACGTCTGTAGTCCCAAAATAAATATGCAGTACAGGGGGATGTCCCGGAATACGTCTGTAGTCCCAAAATGATTATGCTATGCAGGATGAATGACAAGCATAACATTGAATTTACACACTTTATACTAATCACAGATAAGTAAATTAAGGTCTTAACTACGCATGGTGCACAGAAAATCAAGTAAGCAATTAAGCACGTAAGCATGATTTCCTAATCTAAACTAAACAATATATCATATGAGAACAAGTTCGTAGAAGAGAAAAAAACAGTTCATGTTTTAGTAAGGGGGGAATGAGTTTTTGAAATAACAGCTCGTGTACGTACTCGTCACCTCACGTACATAACGCCCACACAACAATTAGCATCAAGTACCCTAAGGGGGAACTCCCCAACTCAAAGTTAGGCAATACACTTACTTCGACTACTCAACGCAACCCGGAATCACGTTCTTCGCACGAGTACCAAACTCCGAATGTCCTGAATATATTCAAATGAGTTACATAATTTGAATATCACTACAAGAAACTAATTTAATAAACAAATTTGAAGCTAAAGCACGAAATTAGGGAAATCGCCGAAAGACTCCCCCGGACCCACGTCTCGAAATCGGGTAAAAGTTACAAATTTTGGACACCCGTTCACTCACGAGTCTAACCATACAAAAATTACTCGAATAGATACCAAAATCTCGATCAAGACTCAAAAACTCGGTCTAAGAACTTTATCCAAATTTTTCCCAATTTTTCACCCCAAATTCGAAATTAAATGATGATATTAAGCATAGATTCGTGGAAATTAGTCAAAACCGAGTAGGAATTACTTACCCAAATCTCCCAAGTGAAAATACCTTCAAAAAATCGCCAATCCCCGAGCTCCAAACTTCAAAATATAAAATTTTAACTCAAACCCTCGATTTGGGTATTTAAGTTTCTGCCCAGGCACACACTCAATGCGATCGCGGAAAACCAGACGCGATCGCGAATAGTAAACTACACGTGCCTTAGAAATGCACTACGCGATCGCAGGAATCTGTTCGCAAAATCGGTGATTTACTTCCCATACCTACGCGATCGTAGTTTCCTTCACGCGACCGCGTAGAGAAACACTTAATTTCCGATGCTTCCCTATTCCTTCTACGCGAACATGACTTAGCCCTTGCAAACGCAGTGACCAAGCTGCCTAGACTATGCAATCGCGATGCATTAAGTTTTGACTGGCCTCCAATTGCCCTACGCGATTGCGGACTCCCTCACGTGATCGCGATGAAGAAAAACATGGTGCACTAACACCAGAAAACCGGCAATCAATACAAGGCTGAAATGACCCGTTGAGCATCTGAAACACCCACGAGGCCCTTGGGACCTCAACCAAACCCACCAACCAGTCCTAATACCTCATTCGAACTTAGTCGAGCCTCCAAACCACATCACATAACACCAAAATCACAAATTATACATGGAGTCAAGCCTAAGAACTTAGAAATTTTTCCAAAGTCCACAACGATGCCGAAACTCGTCAAAACTAGTCCGAATGACCTAAAATTTAACACACAAGTCACAATTGACACTATGGACCTATACCACTTTCAGAATTCCATTCCGAGCCCGATATCAAAATTTCACTTATCGGCTAAAATGGCCAAAATTCTAACTTTCGCCAATTCAAGCCTAACTCTACTACCGACCTCGAAAACACATTCCAAACGCGCTCCTAACCCCGAAATCACTCAACAGAGCTAACGAAGTCGATATAATTCCATTCTGGACCCACCTTCATACAGTTCCAACCACGATCCGATTTCTAAAGCTTAAACTCAAAATTAGGGACTAAGTGTCCCAAACTCTTCGAATTTCATAGCTAATTACTCCGACAAGTCCCAAAAGCAGAAACAAATGTGGGGAAAGAAGTTATTAAGGGGTCGGGGATCTAACTCTCAAAACGACCGACTGGGTCGTTACACCAAGGAAGCTCACTCTATCATGTAGGTAATTGTGGAACCCAAACTCCTCCTCTACTATGAATGAGCAAATCTCACTTTAGAATGGAACACTCAAAACAAGGATTGTGAAGAAGTGCGCTCATCTCTGTCAAAAGAATGTCACAAGTCCAGCTCTAAGTACCATAAGCTTTCCCCTTATGTAAATCACCATTAATGTAAGCTCACACAACTTAAAATCATATATGGCTTTTGCGGGAATGTAATGACGTCTTTTGGATCAAGGTAGGACTTATCGACATATGATGGTTTCATCTTTCCTTATGCACTCCATTTTCTCATTTTGGCTCATATTTTCTTGACTCTTTGAGTCATTTTCTTCTTCCTTAGGGCAATTAGAGAGACACACTGTCACGCTCTCTTGCTCTGACAATCATTTTTCTCCTTTTTTTTTAAATCACTCCATGTTTTTCATCATTTATTTCTTTGGGTCCCTTCAACTTTCACTTTCTTTTGAACATATTCATTATGGCCTTTCTTCCTTTTCTTTTCCTTTCCTTTTCTTCATTTATTTTTCTTCTTTGTACCTTTTATCACTTTCAAATTCCTCATCTCTCCCCCAAATTTATGCTCTTGCCAATTGTTATCATGAATGCTAATGAAAGATCGGGTGCTAAGAGAGGGTCATTATAAAACGGATAAAAACTTCTAATGTGGATATTGAATGAGAAAAAGGCTTAGGATCAAAGGGGTTGACAAGGGATATCACATTGGTAGGCTACGGAATCTTTCAAGTTTCAAATTGGATCAAGGAGAGCCTACAATCATTTCTAAAGTCGAGCTACACTTAGAATTTCGCCTAGACAAACATTAAGGGAAAGTTCTAGACTTATTGCCACGGAACTTGGACTTGTAATACAATACCTTACCTCTCACGCTGCTGGATTGTTAAAGAGAACAGAATCGAGAGCCCACAACAATCCTAGCTAATATTGAAAATCACAAAACAGCTCAAAGTAACTACTCGATGATTTTTTAGTCAACACAAGAGTCTAAATGTCACAACTAGAGCTATTCTTTGTCGATCAACTTGTTTCTAACCATAAGGTCGGAGGTATATGTGTTAATACCAAGTGAAGCTGCTTGAGACACTTTTATTCATTACTACTATGTACCAAAACATAAATAAAACGGACTCAAACCCTTAAGAAGGTTGTCACGCCATCAATCATTGGGAAGAGCCACCCGGTTCACACAACATCCACCTTAAAAAGCGTGGCATTAAGAAAACCAAAGGCTTATTGTTCACAAAAAACATAAAAAAGAAGCTAACAACTTAAAAATAAGATACTAAAGGAAATAAGAAGCTATGCTACTAAGGAAAAATAACGAAAGAAGTTATGAAGTAACCTACGAAAAGAAAACTGAATATGTACAAAATTAAGTAAACCGAATATATACATAATGAAAATGAATATATACATCGAATGGTAAGAATATATACATACCAAAAGTGAAAATAAAGATAATTAAAGATAAAGAAAAATAGTGTAATAGTTATTACATACCAAATGTCATCATATCAAAATTGACCACCCCTAAATGAAAAATAGCATTGTCCTCAATGCTACTAAAAAACAAGATCCGAGAAAAGGGTTGAGAGTAAAGAGGGTCCTCAACATGAACAGGGTGCTCGGCATACATGGGGTCATCAGCACCCTCTGCATCCTCTAACTGGATCTCCAAATCGTCTGACTAGGGGACTACGGGGTTGCTAAGCATATGAATCATCCCCTCAGCAGTGTGTGAGGCAGCCAGCTCCTCAAACTGGCCGGTTACTGCCTCTGATGTCTCAAGCACTACTGCATGTGCTGCTGGGACTATCTCCTCCATGAGCAGGTCCAGTGAATATCACCTACATATGCAATCTTCTCAACCTCTATGATCAACTTCTCCACTGACTCCTTAGATGCCTGAGTCTTTCGTATCTTCTTCACTTGCTTCCCCAAATCCTTGATAATCCTCCCATGTGCATCAAGTGTCTCATGTATCTTCTTCTGGTCGTCCATAATCTTCCTCTGGGTGTCCTGAATATTCTTCAAAGGGTCCTCCACTGATGGATTTTCCTGAAGCTATGATGGGCCTGAAGACTGTGTTGCCACTGCACTGGATATGGCAGTCAGCTTTGTGGTAGCTTCCTGCATCTAGTTGTTACGACTGGATAGTGCATGTGAAACCCACAATACAGTGTGAGGGTAGGTGGAATATGAAGGAAGTGCCAGTGGAACTGAGAGGGATGGCCCGGGCAATAGAGGAGGAATGATAGTTGCTCCGGTAAAAGTATCGCCTGCTGTGGAGGGCTCGGCAACTGACCCGGTGGCCACTAACCCTGGCTTTTTAGACTGGCCAGTTGAGGTAGTGGCTTTACCCTTGAATTTAGAGTTGTCCGCTCCTTAGAGTTGATACCATGATAAAGGATTTTTATCCTTCACCTCTACATCAAAATGTCTCTTCTCTACCCCTTGATCTTGGACATACTCTTTGAGGAAGTTGGGGCACATGTAATATCTTTCTTCGATCTGGACTGCATTAGAGATGTTGTAGCACATCAAGTTCCCCACATTAATCGGATAGCCTACCATGATGGAAGCTACCAATACTGCCTGGGGGAGTGGGAGGACATTCTCATGCTTGAAAGGGTCAAGACAGTTGCACACGAATGTTTACCACCCTTTTGCTTCAATGTTAAGCGTGGCTTTGACAATCTGAACTCCTACTGTGAGCCATGCAGGTGTTGTCCCCGGAATAGCCAGAATCTCATCTAGCCATAAGCGAGCTGCGTCGCCTAAGGCTAGCTTCTCCAGGTATTGCACTGCCTCAACCTCCTCAAATACGTCATAGTCATTAAGTGTGTGGCCATCAAATCGGATTTTCACGTTCCGGACCTTCGTCATCTTAGTACTTTTTTTTATGTGGGCAACATTTGCAAAAACTTCTTTGACGAGGTATTCATTGACATCTTGCACCCGTCCGGTGAAATATTTCCATCATTTTCTCTTAGCAAATTGCTTTAGGACCTTTGGGGCCACCATTCCTGGAACTTGGCATACGCCTTCTCACTCACAAATATATTAGCTCACACCTCTGGTTTCCTTGACCTAGCCATGCCTCCCACAATTGTTTCACCCCCTCACACATCGTCCGGGACCTCATCATCCAAGTTGATTGGATCAGTTGTTGTAGCAGGTGTTTTGGCAGGTGGGGGAGAGGGTTAAGATTCTTGACTACCTCTCTCTGAGCCTCCAGAAAAACTAGAGGAGGAGGAAGGTTCATTTACTAAATGGAGTCTACCGGGGAATTGTTGTGATTGTGCCCCCGGTTGTGCTTGTATAGAATCCCCTTCAAAAACTTCCCGGGATGGGAGGTATTCACTGGAGTCTGAGGTGTTTGGAGGTGTTCTAGTGAGTGTAGTCTTTTTGTTCACAACTCTTTGGACTTATAATGGCATGCGAGGCTTTCCTCAACCCCAGCCTCGAGAGGATTCTGCCCCCCCCTCCCCGGAAGTATCACCTCGACCACGTGAACGCACCATTGTCTGCACACACAAGTAATGTAAGTCAGTTAGAATTGGGGTTCAAAATGTGTTAAAGAGTTACAGATGATCATAAAGATAGTGCTTCTCATAACATGATAGCGCGAACTGCACAAAAGTAAGTGTTGTCGCGGACTGCCCACTGCGGACCGCACAAAAGTAAGTGCAGCCGCATAATGCTCATCACAGACCGCACAAAAGTGAGTGCGGTCGTGGAGATAGGAGGTTCCGACCACTGGTTCTCTGAAGTTAACCAACCGCAAACCATACAAAATTGAGTGTGGCCGCATAAAACCCCTCGCGGACCGCACAATTTTGAGTGTGGCTGCATAAGCACTTTGTTTGGTTTCTGAAGTTCAACTGTGCGGACCCCACAAAATTGGGTGTGGCCACGAAAAACCAACCGCGGACCACACAAAATTGAGTGCGGCCGCACAATCTTAGCATTCACCAGTTCCTTCAATCTAGGGTATTGCGAACACCACAATTGTGTATGTGGCCGCGTACCCTAGCTCTGACCGCACAAAAATGTGTGTTGCGGTGAAATACAAATAAGAGCAGCACTTAAGTACGATTAATACTGGGGTTTTCACTAATTAGGCAAAATTTGTGGAAATTAAACAATAGAAGTTACTAACCCAAACCCCCATTATGCATTCAAACACTACCCATAATTTTCTAAGCAAGAATTAAGCATCAATTTGACATATCTGGCATGAACCTAACCCTAAGTTAAAAAGAAAACTAAAACCAAGAGCAGAGAAAAGAAAAATATGAAATTAGTTCATTCAAATCAACATACCAGTAGTGAAATGTATGAGGGAATCTACACTTCATGAGTAAAATATGAAATTGAGAACAAGGAAAAATGCACTGTGCTTTAGTCTAGCTTGAGAGGTCAAAGTGTGTAAAGTGTGAAAAGTTTTAGAAAGGTCTATTTATGCTCTGACTCTGTTTCTCACTGACTTACCTGAGTGCGGCCGCGAAATTCTGGTGCAGTCATCACTCTTTACCTTTTTTCACTCAGCAACTAATACACTGGCAAGGTCCGCATAAAAATGGCCGCGGCCGCAGAATTTGTGCGGTCCGCAAAATTTTGACCGCAGTCGCGAATCCCTAAGGGATTTGTCTGGACAAAATTCAAAGAGTTGGAATTTCCACTTCCAGTTATGTGATCGCAGAAGTGTGCGGCCGCGAAGTGCTTATGCGGTTTGCATAATTCTGACGCGGTCCGCACAATTTCACCACTTAGCCAAATTTTTCCTTGTCAATTTCTTGCACTACACAATTAATTCCTATATACACTTCACAACCAGTTAGTCCAAAAACATTCCTAATCTAAGAAGAAAATCAAAAAAAAAGGAAAAACACATGGGTTGCCTCCCAAGAAGATTCTGAGTTAACGTCGCAAGACGATGCATGTTACCATCATTCATTTGAAATGGAGCAATGACACAACGTGGCCATCATCAACCTTTCAAAGGTAGTGCTTTACTCGGTGCCCATTTACTCTAAAGATCTTGCCATTCTTGTTTTTCAAATCTAGAGCACCAAAAGGAGTCACATGTACCACTTCAAAAGAACAACTCCACTTTGATTTAAGCTTTTCAGGGAACATCCGTGACCGAGAGTTGAATAGAAGAACAAGGTCACCTACTTTGAAATCTTTGTTCCGGATATATTATCATGTAGGTACTTCATCTAGTCCTTATACAAGGACGAATAGGTGTAAACATGGAACCTCATCACATCAAGTTCATTCAATTGCTCCATCCGATGATTAACAGCTACATCCCACTCAAGGTTCAATTTCTTCAACGCCCATGTGGCCTTGTGCACTAATTTCACCGGGAGGTGACATGCTTTCCCAAACACCAACCGGTACGTAGACAAACCAATTGGAGTCTTGTAAGATGTTCTATAGGCCCATATGGCATCGTCAAGTTTCCTTGACCAATCATTCTGGTTTGCATCGACTGTCTTGGATAGAATGCTCTTGATCAACCCGTCCACTAGCATGGGTGTGATAGGGGGTTGACACCTTGTGAGTGACACCATACTTGGAGAGTAAATTGTCAAAGGCTTTGTTGCAAAAATGTGAAACCCCGTCACTAATGATGTCCCTTGGGGTGCCGCACCTTGAGAATATGTTTTTCTTCAAGAAAGCTACCATACTATGTGCCTTCGAGAATACCCAATTTCTCTTCTTCTGTAACACATCTCCGGATAACACCATGAGTGCAAATTTTGAAAAGATATGGCTCGTCCCAATAATAATCCAAGCAGTCCTATTTGAGTTTCTTCATTTGGTTTGAATAGAACTCATTCGGGACAATGCCACTCACAATAAAGTGGGCCACATCAGCAAACAAAGGCATCCTGGTCAAAGACATGGAAAGAGTTTCTCATCCAGAAATGAATCATTGATGTCAATTCCATCATGGGGCCTCCCCTCCTCTTCCAATCGGGACAAGTGGTCCGCTACTTGATTTGCACTCCCTTTGCGGTCTATGATTTAAAGATCAAATTCTTGTAGAATAAGTACCCACCGCATCAACCTAGCCTTATACTCCTTTTTACTCATCAAATAATGAAGAGTCGCGTGATATGCGTCAATAGTCACTTTTGTACCCATGAGGTACGGGCGGAACTTTTCCATGGCAAAGAAAATGGCTAAGAGTTCTTTCTCGATCACCGTATAGTTGACTTGGGCGTCGTTCATGGTCTTACTAGCATAGTAGACCTGATGGAATATCTTGTTGATTTTTTCCCCAATATCGCTCCTATGGCCACATCGCTAGCATCGCACATGAGCTCAAATGGTAAGCTCCAATTTTGTACGATAATGATGGGAGTGGTAGTCAACCTATACATGAGTAGCTCAAATGCCTTCATACAATCATCATTGAACACAAATTAGGCATCTTTTTCCAACAACTTGCACAAAGGGTTCACCACCTTTGAGAAATCATTGATGAACCGGCAGTAAAACCCCGCGTGACCTAGAAAGATCCTCATTCCTTTTTTGGAAGTAGGAGGAGGGAGTTTTTATATCACTTCAATTTTTTCTTTATCCACTTCAATACCAATCTTAGAGATCTTATGGCCTAGGACAATGCCCACCTCGACCATGAGGAATTATCCAAATGTATGATTCTGCGGCCGCACCAATATTATGCGATCCGCATACTCTAAATCTTAATCTGACAAGGCTTCTTCCTTGTTTGAGGCCGCACACAGTATTGTGCGATTCGCATTGTAAGCATTTTTTCCCTGTGTAGTCCTTGTCCAATTTTTACTCCTTTTTTCGTTGATTTTTATTCTTTGGCTCGTTTCTCAATATTCCTGCCAGAAAGTTCATTTTGTTAGTTCTCGAGAATACCTTTAGGAATTTTTTTATCCAAAACACAAGTAAAAGAGAGAAAATAAGCGATCAAAATCCCTACTTATCAACTCCCCCAAACTTAAGCTTTTGCTTGTCCTCAAGAAATTAAGGCAATCCCACCTCCATTAGAAAAAGGGATATTTCAGCTAGCCTAAGTTGAGTCAAGCACAAATCAATTGGGACTATCAATTACCCACACGCTCATGAATCATTAACAAGCCTATGATTTGAATGTTGAAGAAGAAATGGATCTAATGTGACACTTGAGCATCAAGGGTTGACTTTGTTCATCAAGGAAGCTCGTGCTTTCATGAAAGTTTTTGTGGATTCCAAACTCCTCCTCCTATACTGTCTTAAAGATCATCTCACTCATGAATGAAGAATTCAAAACAATGACTTGAGGAAGGCTCGCTCATCACTCTCAAAAGAATGCCTCAAGCCCGGCTCTAAGTATCATATGCTTGCCTCTCATGTAGATCACCACTAATGTAAGCTTGCTCGGCTTGAAATCACATAGGGATTTTTGGCATGTAATTAAGGATTTTGGATTAAAGAGGGTAATATCATATTGGAATCGATTCATCTTTCCTTTAGCTTTTCATATTCTCTTGTTGGCTCATACTTTGCCGACTCTTTGAGTCATTTTCATTTCCCTTAGGAGGATTAGAGAGACTTGACATCACTCTTTCTTTGTCATGTTATTCACGATCTCCTTCTTTGCTTTCTCCATGATTTGCACTTTTTCTTTCTCTTGCATTTTTTAAACCCTTTCACATTATTCACTTTCTTTTTGTGTTTTTCTTTGTTCTTCCTTTCTTTTTCTTTGCCTTTTCCTCTTCTTCATTTCTATTGTCGTTTTGTGCCTTGAAACCATCTTTAAACTCCTTATCTCTCCCCTGAACTTAGGTTTTTTCCATTTGAATCACATGAGTACTAAAGAAAAGTCGGGTGCCAAGAGATAGTCACTATAAAATAGTTAAAGGCTTGTAATGTGGTTATTGAATAAAAAGGCTTTAGGCTCAATAGGGTTTACTAAAGATGATATCATTGGTGGGTCATCGAAGGTTTCAAAACGGGCCAAGGAGGGTTTACAATCACTTCTCAAGCCAAGCTAACTTAGAATTTCGCCTAGAAACACATTCAGGGAAAGTTCTACACCATTCGCACGGGTACTTGGACTTGTAACAAAATACCTCACCTCTCACACTACTGGATTGTTAAAGATAAAGGAGTTGAGGGCCCATAACAACCACATTCAAGCATGAAAATATCTAATGGTTCAACTAAACCATCCGATGATTTCCCAAGTCAACACAAGATTCACAAGGTTACTAACTAGAGCTATTTCTTTACAAAAACCTGTTTTTAATCCTAAGCGCATTGTTATGTGTGTTGGTACCAAGTGAAGCATGCTTGAGACCCTTTAATTCATTACTACCATTTTTTTCCCTAAAAAGAAAAGAAAATGGACACAATCCCTTGAGAAGGTTGTCACGCCATCCATCTTTAGGAAGAGTCATCCGGTTCACACAAAATCCATCTTTGGAAAGAACCGTTTCATTAAGAAAACAAAAGGCTTATTGATCACTCAAACGTAAAAAGAATCTAACAAATCCAAAAGAAACTACTAAAGTACATAAGAAGTTATACTACTAACAAAGACAAACTAAAGAAGCTACGAAATAAACTACGGAAAGTAAGATAAATCAGTATACAAATCGAAGTAAGATTAATATATACATAAGGGAAACTAAATATATACATCAAACTAAAGGGAAGAATATATATATATACCAAAATAGAAAATAAAAATAAAAGAAAAATAGTATAAGAGTTATTACAGGCCAACATCAATGTTAATCAATCAAAATAGACCATCCCCGGATGAAAATAAGTATTGTCCCCAATGCTTAACAAAAATAAGAACAGGGAAGGGTAGAGAGTTAAGAGAACTCCCTATGTGGTCTCAGTCTACATGGCATCCCTAGCACCCTCAGTCTCCTCTAGATGTATCTTATCATCACCTGGCTAAGGGATAATAGGGTTGGTGAGCATCTGGATCATCTCCTCAGCAGTGTGGACAGTAGCATCCGGTTCCTCATACTGGCTGGTTGCTGCCTCTAATGCCTCGAGTACTACTGGTGCTGCCTGTGCTGCTGGGACTACTGAATCCATAAGCAGATCCAATGGTAGATCTACGACAGATGCAATCTTGGCAATCTTTGTTCTTAATATTTCCACTGACTTCTTCGACGCCTGAGACTTCCGCATCTTCTTTGTTTGCTTTCCCAACTACTCAATGACCTCCCCATGCGCCACCATAGTCTCGATAATGGTCTTCTGGTTGTCCCGAATCTTCTTCAATGTTTCATCTACCGACGGAGGTACCTGTGGTGCTGTCGGGGCAGAGGAATGTGCTGCAACAACACTAGATATGTCAGACAACTTTGAAGTAGCTTCCTGCATCTAGTTGTTGAGACTCGTCAATGTCTGTGAGACTCGCAGCACAGTCTGTGGATAAGTGGATGAAGCTGGTACAGTTAGTGGAGCTTATTGTCTATACGAAGAAGATGGTGTCATGGTTGTTGTAGAAGGCATGGCATGTGTGGAAGGCTCAGTAGCTGAATCAGTAACTACTACCCTTTGGCTCCTCAGACTGGCCAGCGGAGGTAGTTTTTTACCCTTAAACTTTGGGTTGTCAGCATCCTGTAGGTGGTACCATGAGAATGGCTTATTGGCCTTTACTTTTGTATCATGCTGCCTCGGCTCTACATTTTGATCATTGAAATACTCTGTGAGGAAGTTCGGGTATGGATATGATCTCTCATCCTTATGGACACCTAATGTAATGTTGGTGGACATGATGGCACCCATATTTATCGGATACTCAGCTATAATCAAAGCCACCAAGACTGCTCGGGGAAGGGAAAGGTTGTTTTCATTTAAGCGCGAATCAATGCGGCTGCATACGAATGTCTGCCACCCTTTTGCTTCAAAATGTAGGGTGGCCCTGATTATGGGGACCCCTGCTGTGAGTCACGGAGGTGGTGGTCCTCGAGCTACCAAAATATCTTCCTTTACTTTTGTATCATACTCCCTCGGCTCTACCTTTTGATCAATTAAATACTCTGTGAGGAAGTTTGGGTATGGATATGATCTCTCATCCTTTTATACCCCTAATGTAATGTTGGTGGACATGATGGAACCCGTATTTATCGGATACCCAGCTATATCAAAGCCACCAATACTGCTTGGGGAAGGGGAAGGTTGTTTTCATTTAAGTGCGGATCAATGTGGCTGCATACGAATGTCTTCCACCCTTTTGCTTCAAAATTTAGGGTGGCCCGGATTATGGAGACCCCTGCTGTGAGCCACGGAGGTGGTGGTGCTCGAGTTGTCCAAATTTCTGCTAACCATGGCCGAGCTACATCACCCAAAACCAGCTTTTCCAAGTATTGGACTGCTTCCACTTCTTCAAATCCCACGTATGAGTTCAAAGCAAAGGAGCCGAATTGGATTTTCAGATTTCGCACCTTTGTTACCCTTCTTTATGTGAGCCACATTGGCATAAAAATTTTAACCAAGTGCTCATTTGCGTCGAAAACACTTTGGGTGAACCATTTCCATCCCTTTCGCTCCTAGGACTGTCTGAGGACATTTGGATTGTGAATTTCCAAGTCCTTCATCAAGAACTGTCGCTCAAGTAAGAGCGATCTCTATGGCCACCATTCTATGAACCTTTTAAAGGCAATCAAGCTGACAAATTTGTCTTCCCACATCTCTCTTCTTCTTGACCTCTCAAGGTGACCCACTCGAGTGTCACCTCATTTCCCATCATCTGGGACATCATCATCTACATTGATTGGTGCGATAGGATAAGGTGAAGAGGAGGGCTAGGAACCATAGCTTTTTGCATCAGAATCAGCAGAAGAACTATTTGTAGGCTCTTGCGCAATTGATAGCGCCCCAGTGGGTTGTGGTGGATGGTACTGGGGTACATGCTGGACCTCCATAGAGTGACCCTCGGAGGCTTCCCCAAACGGGGCATATTCACTGGTTTCGTAGGGTTCAGGAACTCTGTTGGCGGTTTCTTTCTTGCTTATGGTTCTCTGAATGGCAAGTGGTAGGTTACTCTTTCCTCAGCCTCGGCCCTGGGAGGGCTCACCTCTCCCTTTTGACGAATCACCTCTGTCATGGGATCTAACTATTGTATGCAACACATAGCAATAAGAATCAGTTAGAATTGAAGCTTATAGTGAATACAAATGCATTCTTGATAGTTGCAGTAAAGCAAACTCAGAAAAGGAAGTGCGGACCGCACAAAAGTGAGTGCGGCCACAAACAGCCGAGTGCGGACCGCATAATTTCACAGTGCGGCCGCACAACCAAAAGTGCTGACCACACAATTTTGAGTGCGGCCGCACAACCCAGGTTTAGACTACTGGGTTCTTTAATCATTCAGCATTGCGGACTGCACAATTTTACAGCAAACCGCATAATTTCACTACGGACGGCATAATTATGGGTGCGATCTGCACAATTCAATAACCAATTTTTCCCCTAACTCTCAAATCTGCGGACCGCACAAAAATGTGTGCGGCCGCACAATTTAAAATTACGGGCACAACTTTTAATTTCATTCAATTTTATCACATATAAGGCAAGATTTGAGCAATTAAATATGATTAACTATTTACCCGGGCCCCAATTAACATTTCAGATACTACCCACATGATTCTAAGCAAAAATGACTATTTATTCACATTGTGAGGCATGAAAATAACCCTAGATAAAAAAACAAACTAAGAAAAGATGAAAAATCTAAAGATGTAATGAACATACCAATAAGGAAGCATGCAGGTGTGAATTTACACAGATGAAATGCTTGAATTTTAAGAACTAATAGGATATGAACGATGCTTGCTTAGGGTTTCAGAGTCCAGAGAGGGAAAAGTGTGAATAGTACATGGAGGTCCTATTTATAGGTTAACCAGTCGGTGCCAAATTTACCTGAGTTCGGCAGCACAATTTTGCATGCGGTCTACATTCTTTACCTATGCCTTTGAAAAAGTGTTGCGGTCTGCATAAAAGTGAGTGCAATAGCAAAGTTTGTGCGGACCACACAATTTTGTGTGCAGCCGCAATTGGTTAATAAAATTTGACATGTCAAACTTCAGAGAACATGTACTTTTGGTCTTCCAGTTGTGCGACCACACACACAATTGTGCGGCCACAGAGTGATTGTGCGGTCCGCATATTTCTGCTACGGTCCGCACTTTATTGACACTTAGCCAATTTTTCTTGCACAGTTCTTGCAATGCACACCCGTTCCTTCATACACTTCAAAACTAATTAGCACAAAACAAGGCCTATCTAATCTAAAGAAAAATACTAAGTAAAACAAAAAAACACATGGGTTGCCTCCCAAGAAGCACCCGATTTAACGTCACGGCATGACGTAGATTACCAATCATTTGAAATGAAGAACCACCACAATGTGTCCATCATCAGCCTTGCCAAGATAATGTTTAACCCAGCGACCATTGACTCTAAACACTTGGTCATTTTTGTTCTTAAAGTCTAGTGCACCAAAGAATGTTGCATGCACAACTTCAAATAGGCCAATCCACATGGATTTCAACTTTCTCGGGAACATCCGCAACCGAGAATTGAACAATAGCACAAGAGATGATTGGTAAGAGAAATCAGCATGGGTTAGTGTGAGTAATAGGATATACAACAAGAAACAAGGCAAGACTGTCGTGGAGGAATGGTAGCTGCTCCGGTAAAAGTACCGGTTGCCGTGGAGGGCTCGGCAACTGACCCGATGGCCACTACCCCTGGGCTCAGGGGATTAGTAACCTTGTCTCTACATTCAGAACCGAGATGATTGGTAAGAGAAATCAGCATGGGTTAGTGTGAGTATCATGATATACAACAAGAAACAAGGCAAGGTTGTCGTAGAGGAATGGTAGTTGCTCTGGTAAAAGTACCGACTGTTGTGGAGGGCTCAGTAGATTGGTAACCTGGCCTCTACATTCGGAAACAAGATGATCGGTAAGAGAAATCATCATGGGTTAGTGTGAGTAGCAGGATATACAACAAGAAACAAGGCAAGGTTGTCGTGGAGGAATGGTAGCTGCTCAAGTAAAAGTAGCGGCTGTTGTGGAGCGCTTGGCAGCTGACCCGATGGCCACTACCCCTGGCTTTTTAGACTGTCCAGTTGAGGTAGTGGCTTTACCCTTGAATTTCGAGTTGTCCGCTCCTTGGAGGTGATACCGTGAGAAAGGCTTTTTAGCTTTCACCTCCACATCAAAATGTCTCTTGTCTACCCCTTGATCTTGGACATACTCTAAGAGGAATTCGGGGTACGGGTAAGATCTTTCTTCTATTTGGGCTGCATTGGAGATGTTGTAGGACATAAATTTCCCCACATTAATTGGATATCCTGCTATGATGGAAGCTACCAATACTGCCTAGGGGAGTGGGAGGACATTCTCATGCTGGCAAGGGTCAAGACGGCTGCACACGAATGTTTGCCACACTTTTGCTTCAAAGTTAAGGGTGGCTTTGACAATCTGAACTCCTATTGAGAGTCATGCAGGTGTTGTCCCCGGAATAGCCAGAATCTCAGCTAGCCATAAGCGAGTTGCGTCACCTAAGGCTAGCTTCTCCAGGTATTGCACTGCCTCAACCTCCTCAAATCTGGCATAGTCATTAAGTGTGTGGCCATCATATCGGATTTCACGTTCCGGACCTTCTTCACCTTAGTACTCTTTTTGATGTGAGAAACATTTGCAAAAAATTCTTTGACGAGGTACTCATTGGCATCTTGCACCCGTCCGGTAATTATTTCCATCATTTTCTCTTTGTAAATTGCTTTAGGACCTTTGGGGCCACCATTCCTGGAACTTGGCATATGCCTTCTCACTCACAAATCTATCAGCTCACACCTCCAGTTTCCTTTACCTAGCCAGGCCTCCCACAATTGTATCACCCCCTTTACCATCGTCCGGGACCTCATCATCATAATCATCCAATTTGATTAAGTCAGTTGTTGTAGTAGGTGTTTTGGCAGGTGGGGAGTTCATATGCTTGACTACCTCCTTCTGATCCACCAGAAAAACTAGATGAGGAGGTAGGTTCATTTACTAAATGGAGTGTACCGGGGAATTGTTGTGATTGTACCCCCGGTTGTGCTTGTACAGAATTCCCTTCAAAAACTTCCCGAGATGGGAGGTATTCACTGGAGTCTTAGGTGTTTGGAGGTGGTCTAGTGAGTGTAGTCCTTTTGCTCACGACTCTTTGGACTGATAATGGCATGCAAGGTTTTCCTCGACCCCGGCCTTGAGAGGATTCTGCCCCCCCCCCCTCCCTTTAGAAGTATCACCTCGACCACGTGAATGCACCATTGTCTGCACACACAAGTAGTGAAGGTCAGTTAGAATTGGGGTTCAACATATTGTAAAGAATTACAGTTGATCATGAAGACAGTGCTTCTCAGAACATGACAGCGCGAACCGCACAAAAGTAAGTGTGGTCGCGGACCGCACAAAAGTAAGTGCGACCGCATAATGCTCATCACAGACCACACAAAAGTGAGTGTGGTCAAAGAGATAGGATGTTTCGACTACTGGTTCTCTGAAGTTAACCAACCACGGACCATACAAAATTGAATGCGGTCGCATAAAACCCCTCGCGGACCGCACAATTTTGAGTGCGGCCGCATAAGCACTTTGTTGGGTTTCTGAACTTCAACTGCGCGGATCCCACAAAATTGGGTGCAGCCACAAAAAACCAAACGCGGACCGCACAAAATTGAGTGCGGACGCACAATTTTAGCATTCACCAATTCCTTCAATCTAGGATATTGCGGACAGAACAATTGTGCATGCGGCCGCGTACCCTAGCACGGACCGCACAAAAATGTGTGTTGCAGTGAAATTCAAATTAGAGCAGCACTTAAGTACGAATAATACTAGATTTTTCACTAATTAGGAAAGATTTGTGGAAATCAAACAATAATAGTTACTAACCCAACCTCCATTATGCATTCAAACACTACCCATATTTTTCTAAGAAAGAATTAAGCATCAATTGGACATATCTGGCATGAACCTAACCCTAACTTAAAAAGAAAACAAAAACCAAGAGAAGAGAAAAGAAAAATATGAAATTAATTCATTGAAATCAGCTTACCAGTAGTGAAATGTAGGAGGGAATCTACACTTGATGAGTAAAATATGAGATTGAGAACAAGGAAAAGTGCAACGTGTTTTAGTTTATCTTGAGAGGTCAGAGTGTGTAAAGTGTGCAAAGCCTTAGAAAGGTCTATTTATGCTCTGACCCTGTTGCCCACCGACTTACCTGAGTGCGGCCGCGAAATTCTGGTGGACATCACTCTCTATCTTTTTTCACTCAGCAAGTGATACACTGGCACGGTCCGCATAAAAATGGTTGTGGCCGCACAATTTGTACGGTCCACAAAATTTTAACCGCGGTTGCGAATCTGTAAGGGATTTTATCAGGACAAACTTCAAAGAGTGGGCATTTTCCTCTTCCAGCTGCACGATCGCACACAGAATTGTGAGGCCGCGAAGTTCTTATGCGGTTAGCATAATTCTGACGCGGTCCGCACAATTTCACCACTTAGCCAAATCTTTTCTTGTCAATTTCCTGCACTACAAAACCAATTCCTACATACATTTCACAACCATTTAGTCCAAAAACATGCCTAATATAAGAATAAAATCAAAAAAAAGGAAAAAACACATGGGTTGCCTCCCAATAAAAGTCTAAGTTAACGTCGCGACACGACGCATGTTACCATCATTCATTCGAAATGGAGCAATGACACAACGTGGCCATCATCAACTTTGCCAAGGTAGTGCTTTACCCAGTGCCCATTGACTCTAATGATATTTCCATTCTTGTTTTTAAAATCTAGAGCGCCAAAAGGAGTCACATGTACCACTTCAAAAGAACAACTCCACTTTGATTTAAGCTTTCCCGGGAACATCCGTAACCGAGAGTTGAATCGAAGAACAAGGTCACCTTCTTTGAATTCTTTGTTTCAGATATATTATTATCTAGGTACTTCATCTAGTCCTTATACAAGGATTAACTGGTGTAAGCATGGAACCGCAACTCATCAAGTTCATTCAATTGCTCCACCCGAAGATTGGCAGCTACATCCCACTCAAGGTTCAATTTCTTCAACGCCCACATGGCCTTGTGCCCTAATTCCACCGGGAGGTGACATGATTTCCCAAACACCAGCCGGTACGTAGACATACCAATTGGAGTCTTGTAAGCTATTCCATAGGCCCATAGAGCATCGTCAAGTTTCCTTGACCAATCAGTCCGTTTTGCATTGACGTTCTTGGATAGAATGCTCTTGATCAAACTGTCCACTTTTCTGGGGGTGATAGGGGGTTGGCACCTTGTGAGTGACACCATACTTGGAGAGTAAAGTGTCAAAGGATTTGTTGCAAAAATGTGAAACCCTATCACTAATGATGTCCTTTGGGGTGCCGAACCATGTGAATATGTTTTTCTTCAAGAAATCTACCATACTCTGTGCCTTATTGTTGGGAAAGGAATGACAAGTTTCGAGAATACCCAGTTTCTCTTCTTCTGTAACACATCTCCGGATAACACCATCAGTACAAATTTTGAAAAGATATGGCTCGACCCAATAATAATCCAAGCAGTCCCATTTGAGTTTCTTTCTTTGTTTGAAGAGAACTCATTCGGGACAATGCCACTCACAAGAAAGTTGGCCACATCGGCAAACAAAGGCATGTCGGTCAAAGACATGGAAGGAGTTGTTCATCCAGAAATGAATCATCGATCTCAAGGCCATCATGGGGCCTCCCCTCTTCTTCCAATCAGGACAAGTGGTCTGCCACTTCATTCGCACTCCCTTTGCGCTCTATGATTTAAAGATCAAATTCTTGTCGAAGAAGTACCCACCGCATCAACATAGCCATATAGTCATTTTTACTCATCAAATAACGAAGTGCCGCGTGATCAGTGTCAATAGTCACTTTGGTACCCATGAGGTACGGGCGGAACTTTTCCATAGCAAAGACAATGGCTAAGAGTTCTTTCTCGGTCACCGTATAGTTGACTTGGGCGTCGTTCATGGTCTTACTAGCATAGTAGACCTGATGGAATATCTTGTTGATTCTTTTCCATAGTATCGCTCCTACGGCCACATCACTAGCATCGCACATGAGCTCAAGTGGTAAGCTCCAATTTGGTGCGATAATGATGGAGTGGTAGTCAACCTATACATGAGTAGCTCAAATTCCTTCATACAATCATCATTGAACACAAATTTGGCATCTTTTTCCAACAACTTGCACAAGGGGTTCACCACCTTTGAGGAATCATTGATGAACCGGCGGTAAAACCCCGCGTGACCTAGAAAGATCCTCATTCCTTTTACGGAAGTAGGAGGAGGGAGTTTTTATATCACTTCAATTTTTGTTTTATCCACTTTAATACCATTCTTAGAGATCTTATGACCTTGGACAATGCCCACCTCGACCATGAAGTGGCACTTCTCCCAATTAAGCACCAAGTTGGTCTCTTGATAATGTAGCAATATTTTATCAAGATTATCCATACACTCTTCAAACTAATCCCCCATAACAGAGAAATCATCCATGAAAACCTCGAGGAAGTCCTCCACCATATCAGTGAATATTGCCATCATACACCGCTGAAAAGTAGCCGGTGCATTGCATAAACCAAAAGGCGTCCGCGAGAATGCGAATGTGCCATATGGACTGGTGAAGGTGGTCTTCTCTTGGTCTTCAGGTGCAATAAGAATCTGGTTATATTCGGAATACCCATCCAAGAAGCAATAATAAGCACGTCCGGCAACCCTATCCAACATTTGATCAAGAAATGGAAGCGAAAAATGGTATTTCGGAGTCACTTTGTTGAGCTTTCTATAATCCATGCATACCCTCCAATCAGTGACAGTTCTTGTGGAGATCAATTTTTTTTCCATTTGTGATCACAGTCATGCCCCTCTTCTTTGGGACACATTGTACCGGTAAAGTCCATGAACTATCAGAAATGGGGTAGACAACCCCTGCGTCCAACCACTTGATAATATCTTTCTTGACTACCTCTTGAATGGCCTCATTCAACCTTCTTTGATGCTCCATGGAGGGTTTGGCATCCTCCTCCAATATGATTTTGTGCATGCAAAATACGGGGCTTATACCCTGAATATCCGCCAATGTCAAACCTATTGCCTCCTTCCTCCTTTGGAGCATCGCAAGGGTGGAATCTACATGCACGTTAGTTAAGGACAAGGAAAGAATAAAAGGCAATGTGGAACAAGGGCCAAAGAACTCTTACCTGAGGTGTGAAGGAAAAGGTTTCAACTCCAATGTGGGAGGCTCCTCGATTAAGGGCTTTGTTGGTGCAGTCTTCTGGTTCTCAAGGTCCAAAGAAAGATTTCGGGGCCTATATGTATGTGATCACATTCCTTGAAAAGAATTAATACATTCTACCAAGACTTCCTTCTCATCCTCATAATGATTCAATAACACAGCTACCAAGGGGTCTTCAACATTAATTATAGCACTTGTGTCATCAATAATTACTTCGGTTACAAGATCCACGAACAAACACACTTCATTGCTATTAGGTTGCCTCATTGACTTGCAAAGATGGAACACAACTTTTTCATCGCCCACCCGAAAGGTGAGCTTCCCAGCTTCCACATCAACTAAGGCCTTCCTGGTAGCTAGGAAAGGTCTCCCCAAAGTGATTGGCACCTCATAGTCAACCTCACAGTCAACTATCACAAAACTTGCAGGAAGTATGAACTTGTCGAACCGAACTACCACATCATCAATTATCCCCAATGGCCTCTTCATTGTCCGGTCCGCCATTTGCAACCTCATGGATTTGGGTCTTGGTTGCCCAATCCCCAATGTTTTGAACACAGAATAGGGCATCAAGTTTATGCTTGCCCCCAAGTCGCATAGAGCTTTGGCGAAATCGGCACTTCCAATAGTTCATGGGATTGTAAAGGCACCGGGGTCTTCTAACTTTGTCTCCATGGAATATACAATTGCACTCACTTGATGTGTCATTTTGATCATTTCAAAGTTCATTTATCTCTTCTTTGTTACCAGATCTTTCATGAACTTGGCATATCCCGGAATTTGTTCTAGAGCTTCAACCAATGGCACATTTATGGACAAACTTTTCATCATGTCAATGAAATTCTTGAATTAGTTCTCATTGTTTTGCTTTTCCAGCCTTTGAGGATATGGTGGAGGGGGCCTTGGCAAAGGATCCTTGTCTTTGGGCACTACCAGATCCAGTATGTCTATCACATGTTCCCTAGGCAGGTTCACATCATCTTGTGCCTCATCCACATTTTCATCAATGTCTATCCTCACTTCATCATTTCCTTGAAAATCAGTGCTTGGCCCATCATCATTTTCCACCAATACATCATCATCACTCACATTCTTTCTTGAGTTTGAGGTACTAGCAACTCCACCTCTCCCACTTCTTGTAGTCACTGCCATAGAATGCCTCGTATTGTTCCCACCCTTCGGGTTCACTATCGTATCACTTGGTAGTCCCCCTTGGGGAGAGTATTCAAAGCTTGAGAAATTTGGCCAAGTTGGACTTCGAAGTTGCGGATAGAAGTGTTGTGGGAGGCCAATTGAGCATCGGAGGTCGGCATTTTTCTCCATCATTTGCTTGAACATGTTTTCTATCCGTCCCATCTCACTGTTGGAAGAACTAGGACCTTATGCTGGATATGGAGGCGGGTTGTTGCTACATCATGGGCCTTTGAAAGCCCGACCCCCAATTTTCTTGACTATTGTTGTTCCAACCCCCTTGATTGCTATTTCCTCCCCAATTACTATTATTGTTTCCCCCCAATTGCTTTGTTTATTTCCTCCCCAATTTCCTTGATTTCTTTGATTACCCCAATTTTGATTATTGTTTCCCTAATTGCTTTGATTATTTTTCTTTCCACTATTCCAATTTCCTTGATTACCCTGTGATCTCCACTATTGT
This sequence comes from Nicotiana paniculata, assembly GCA_005239505.1. Lineage (NCBI taxonomy): Eukaryota > Viridiplantae > Streptophyta > Magnoliopsida > Solanales > Solanaceae > Nicotiana > Nicotiana paniculata. The sequence goes on from ML338234.1 coordinate 27,906, forward strand.
TGATTTGAAGCGTTGCTCTGTTGACCTTGGTAATTATTGATATATTGAACATATTCACTTTGATCATCATATGAATCATCTTGATTGTACCCACTACCACTTTGCTCAAACTGATCTGGATTGTTTTGAACTTGTTGACCCCATTGTCTTCTCCTGTTGACCATCATGTTCACTCCTTCCATAGATATTACCTATCCTGGCCCATGAACCTGTTGAAGTTGAGCCTTGGCCAACTAATTCATATTGTTTGTCAACTCTGCTATGGCCTGCCCATGATCATGAAGTTCCTTGTGAAGGTGGATAACATTAGGGTCACCCTGAGGAACATTGGCTCTACTTTGCTAAGACGAAGAGGTATCCGCGATCTCATCTAATATTTCATATGCTTCAGAGTATGGCGTGTTCATGAAGTTACCCCCGGCGAGTTGATTCACCACACACTGGTTAGTTGTGTTGATCCCCCTATAAAAGGTCTCCTGGATCATTGCCTCGGTCATATCATTGTTGGGGCATTCTTTGACCTTTGTGTGGTACCTCTCCCATATCTCATGTAATAGTCCATTTGGCTCTTGTTTAAAGGCTAGGATATCATCTCTCAATGCTGCCATGTGTCCGGAGAAAAGAACTTTTCTATGAACTTCTCGACCAACTCATCCCAAGTGTGGAAGGAATGGTTGGGTAACCTCTCTAGCCAATCTAAATCTAAGACCGTTTAACTCCCTGGCTACGGCGCCAAAAATTGATCAGGTCCAAGCCTACACTACTATTGAGTAGAGAGGGTGGTCGATGGAGTTTTAACCCAACTAGGCCGGGATCGAATCCACAGGGAGTTAATTGTTTGGAATTGGGCTTATACCTAAGATAGATGTAGGTTTTGAGTCTAATTACACTTCCACAAGTTTTGGTTTGAATTATACTTCTAACTTTACTCTAAATATTGCAATAATTGAAACTAAGGAAAATATTTTTATTGTTGTTTTTCAAGTGTTTAAAGAGACTAGAGTAGTGACTTCTACCTAGGTGGATATCTAACGGGTGGAAAAGTGCTAGGGCAAGCTTGATTAGCTGGGTTTGTAATCTAGCTATCACACCCAGGTCTCTATACCTCTCGGTAGTTTGAGTGATTTTGCCCAATTTGGCTTTCTCAAGTCCAAATGGGTATTCATGCAATTCAAGTGATATTAGCTCAAGTCGGGTATTACTATCTCTAGGTTTAACCCTTTAATTGGGGCTATCAATTTCTTGAGGTCACCCCAATTCCTTGTTAGCCTAATTTTCCTAGACTTAGTCCCTCTTTTTCAAGTACAGACTAAGTCAGAAAAGCATGAATCAATGTTTGCAACCATTAATTCTATAGTTCTAGTAAGAACTAGGCTAAATATCACTAACCCATACACATTCAAGCCATAAAATCAAATACCCATTATATACCCACACTAGGGTTGGGTCACAACCCTAGCAATGGATTTAGTTACTCATGGAAATAATAGAAATTAAAGATGTAATGAAGATAAAATCCATAATATTAGATTATGGGATGAAAATCTAATGTTAAGAAGTGATCTAGTACAAAATATCCCATAATAGAAAATCCAGCCGTCTCAGATGCTCATACAATACATAACATACCCAAAAAATGACAAAAAGTTCTATTTATACTAAGCTAAAAATATCTGATAAAAATACCCTTTCGGAGGTTGTGCGGCTGCATAATTCTAAGTGTGGCTGCTCTCTTTGCTTTCGCGGCCGGATAATTCTGATATGGTCTGCGTTCTTCTCTTTTGGATCTGGGTTTAGCTGAGCTTTTGTGGACCGTGTAATTCAAAGTGCGGTCGCGCTTTATATTATGCGGCCTCATAAAAGTGATGCGGTCTGCACTTGCTTAAGTTTGGCTTAAAATCAACTCTCTGATTCTTCATCTTGCAGACTGCATAATTTCGATCGTGGCCACACAAATCTGGTGCGGTCCGCACTTCTCCCTTTTGCTCAAGTTGTCAAGTCTCTGAATCTCAGTCATCACGATCCGCGTAATTTCATTGGCAGCTCCACAGGGACTTTCGGTGCCGCACATTTATGATGCGTTCCGCGCTCATCATTTAGCCCAAAACTCACACTCTCTAAATATCCCTCATGTGGACCGCGTAGTTATGATCGTGGCCACATCATGGCTTTCATGGCCGTACAATATTTGTGCGGTCCGCGCTTCAGATCTCTTTTCCTAGTCTTGTTTTTTTTTTTTGTTCAGCTTTTGACTCCTTTGTGAGTTGATTATGGCTCATTTGGATCATTTTGAACAATTCATGCAAGCAAGCATATTTCATTAGTTTATGGGAATACCTTCACGCATTTTTGGCCTAAAACACAAGTAAAAGAGAGAAAATAATAGGTTAAAATCGCCATTTATCAGGTATGTGCACCTCACATAAATGGATATGTTTTGGCAAAAATAATTCTGCGGGCAGGGTATTATTGACATACTATGGAGCAAGATTGCTTCAGTTTTGTTTGCAAGTATCACCAATGCTAGATTCATGGCGACCTGATTCACTAGCCTCTGTTAGAATGGCATCGCATGTCCTCTTCTTGGACTTTCGCTGCCTGGGGAATGGATGTTACTGGGCCAATCGAGCCAAAGGCTTCAAATGGGCATAGATTCATTTTTTCTTCATGGATTACTTCACCGAGTGGGTAGAGACAATTACTTTCAAAGAAGTCGCCAAGAAAGTAGTGGTAGACTTTATTCATTCCAACATCATCTGTTGCTTTGGTATCACAAAAAGACCATTATTATCGACAATGTAGCCAATCTAAATAGTCATCTGATGAAGGAGGTATGCGAGCAATTTAAAATTGTGCATCGCCATTCTACCCCTTGCCGACCAATAGCCGATGAATCCATTGAAGAGAGAAACAATAACATCAAGAAGATTCGCATGAAGATGATCCAAGGGTCCAAGCAATGGCATGAAAAGTTGTCTTTTGCTCTTTTGAGATATCGCACAACTGCTCGCACATCTGTTGGTGAAACTCCTTATCTACTGGTATATAGAACAGAAGTTGTAATAACGAAAGAAGTCAAAATTCCCTCTCTCGGAATCATTGTGGAATCAGAGATTAAAGACACTGAGTGGGTCAAAACCCGATTAGAACAACTAATGTTGATTCATGAAAAAATAGCTAGCAGTAGTGTGTTTTGGCCAGTTATACCACCAAAGAATGGAACACACTTATAACAAGAAAGTGTGCCCAAGGCACGTTAAGGTAAGCCGGCTCGTTTTGAAATGCATCCTTCCTCACCGGGTAGAAGCTAAAAGAATGTTTGCTACAAACTGGAAAAGACCCTGCATCATCAAGAAAGTGTTAACAAAAGTGGCCTTGCACTTAGTAGATGAAGAAGGAAAGGTAAGAGACATGACTATTATTGCAGATGTGGTCAAAAGATATTATGTTTGATATATACCTATTGTGGAACTTTCATGCATGATTTTCTTAGACCGAGATGACGAAGGTTATCATTGCTTCATATCCCAAATAGGTGTCACCCTTTTCGTTAACCTTTTTCAGTCGTATTTGTCTTTTCTATTTTCCCTTTTTTTGTAACCTGAGTACCTGTAAAAAGAAAAAGAAAAAAGAAAAAAAGGAAAAGAAATAAAGAAAAAAGAATAAAACAATCAAACAATAAATCTTCTGAGTCGGTGAACTCCGTTCGACCTGATTTCGAAAGGAAACGTAGGCAGCCCTACCCTGGGTTTGGTCCCGTCGCAGAAAAAATCCACATTCCCCAGTATTCCAGAACTGGGGCAGAAGTTCATTTTATTTGTTATGGTCTTTCTATAAAAACGGTTCCAAAAAGATGTAATTTGGTTCAAGGTTATTTTCGCCTTTTCCCGTTAGGACCTCCTGCTCGATCTTTGGGAGTGTTGAAGTCACGTTGCCAAGGGCGTTGGACTACCTACCACATGCAGTATCTTAGTCAAGAAATAAAAAATAAACAATAAGAAAATGAGAAAGTCTTATCGGTGAAAACCCGTATGGGCACCGTAAGGTGACAGTGAGCAGAGAAATGAGAGAGACTTATCGGTGAAAGCCCATATGTGCACATAAATCGATGGTGAGTAGAGAAATGAGAGACGTCAGTTTGCGAAAACCTGCAAAAGGCGTTACTGGCCAAACGAAGATATTCAATACTCTGTAGCACAACCAAGAGACAGATCATGCATCCAATCCAAAAGGCATGTCATGATTCATTGATGTCAGCACATACCTCCAGATAAGTCTCCCTATTCCTTTCCCCGAGAGGGACGCCTTTGGTTTAAACACAGTTCTTTTTCACTTTCAATTATTCTTCTATTTTTACCTATATTTTTCTTTGAGTCCCTTTGGGTCTAATTTTGTATAAAAAATGAAGCAAAGAAATGGTTGGAAAACTAGCTACATTCCCCGTAATACCGAGCATGATTTGGGGCATACAGAGCATTGACAAAGGCACGAACCCGTCTGTCATCTATTTTGATAAGCCTAACAAAGTGTCTTAAAGAAACCAAAAGAATTGCCTAAGCCAGACTTGTTTTATAGGAAAATTTGATAAGCACTGTGGACAAAAATTGGTATTGGGTGTAAGACAACTAAGTTAGATTTTAAAGGAAAAAATTGCCTTGCTTTAGGCACGGGGGTTAGCGGTACCATGGACACCCAGGTATGAAGCACTCAGAGCAACGTTGGAAAGCCATGGTCTTCATAAAGCGATACACACTATCTAAGCACCTCGGTGCTACACTGACAGAATAAGTTCTTCGACAGCGGAGTGGCACTGAACTCAAAATACTCAGGGCATCAAGGTTACAAACAACCCACCACTTTGAAAACTCAAAAAAATTTCTTTGTTTGAAACAAGAACAAAGCAGTAGAGAATGGTGATTCTCAAAGGACGAATATCACCAAAGGTAAGTTTCTCCAAATATCCATTTTCTTTTATGCTTAGTATCCATCACTATTGTTCATACCTCACATTTTCATAGCTTAACTCGGGTAGAAATTTTTCGCCTAGGTGAAACTAACTTATATTTCTGGGTATAAGTACTCTTTGCTCAGGCTGTTTTGCGTAGCTTAACTCGGGTAGAACCTTTTTTCGCCTAGAGGGATCCAACTCATATTTTTGGGTGGAAGTACTCTTTGCTCATATTGTTTTACATAGCCTAACTCCGGTAGAACCTTTTCGCCCAGGGGGATCCAGCTCATATTTATTGTAATAACCCAACCCGCTAGTGATATTGTCTGCTCTAGGCCTAGGCTCTCATAGGTTTAAAACGTGTCACTAGGGTCTAAGGTTGTTAACTTGTATACCCAACATCCCTCTTCCGTTTTGCTGATGTTGGACTTTACCTGTGTTTGGTGTGTTACATGCACCCCCTCTTATGGGCTCAACATCCTCAGTGAGGATTGGTCCACCGCATAGGATTCACCTAGACTCAGCATTGAGGTTTTCCCTGCCTAACCGGCATATTCCTAGACTCACTTGAGCTATGACCCACCATCGGCAAGGGTGACACAGGAGTGGCTCTGATACGATATGTAACAGACCAACCCGCTAGTCATATTGTCTGCTTTGGTCCTAGGCCCTCACAGGTTTAAAACGTGCCACTAGGGTCTAATGCTTGTTAACTTATATATCCAGCATCTCTCTTTTGTTTTGCTGTCTAAGTCTGGGGTGTTACATTTATGGGTAGAAGTACTCTTCGCTCAGCCCATTTTTGTAGCTGAACTCGGGCAGAACCTTTTTGCCCAGGGGGATCCAGCTCGTATTTCCGGGTAAGTAATCTTTGCTCAGGTTGTTTACGCAGCTTAACTCAGGTAGAATCTTTTCTCCCAGAGGGATCTAGATCGTATTTTCGGGTAGAAGTAGTCTTTGCTCATAATGTTTTACGTAGCTTAACTGGGTATAAACTTTTCTCCCAGGGGGATCCAGCTCATATTTATGGGTAGAAATACGCTTTGCTCAGCCTATTTTTGTAGCTTAACTCGGGTAGAACCTTTTTTCCTTGGGGGATCTAGCTCATATATCTTGGTACAAGTACTCTTCGCTTAGGCTATTTTATGTAGCTTAACTCGGGTAAAACCTTTTCGCCTAGGGGAAACCAGCTTATATTCCAGGGTAGAAGTACTCTTCGTTGAGGCTATTCTACCTAGCTTAACTCATATAGAACCTTTTCGCCTAGGGAGATCCAGCTCATATTTCTAGGTAGAAATACTCTTTGCGCAAGTTGTTTTACGTAGCTTAACTGGGGTAGAACCTTTTCTCCAAGGGGGATCCAGCTCATATTTACGGGTAGAATTACACTTTTCTCAGCCCATTTTCGTAGCTTAACTCGGGTAGAACCTTTTTTCCTAGGGGGATCTAGCTCATATTTTTGAGTAGAAGTACTCTTCGCTCAGGCTGATTTATGTAGCTTAACTCAGGTAGAACCTTTTCGCCTAAGGGATCCAGGCCATATTTTCGGGAAGAAATACTCTTCGCTCAGGTTGTTTTACGTATCTTATCTCAGGTAGAATCTTTTCGCCCAAGGGGATCCAATTCATATTTCCGGGTAGAAATACTCTTCACTCTGGTTATTTTATGAAGCTTAACTAGGGTAGAACCTTTTCTCCTAGAGGGATTCAGTAGTTTATCAGTAATACAGGGTACCAACCCCTGGTTATATTTCTTCACAGTAATATAGGGTACCAATCCCCACTTACATTTCCTTGTAGTAACACAGGTTACTACCCCCTGGTTTCATATCCTCACATAGCTAGTTTATACTATCATCTTTGTCTTCCTTTCAATAAATTTGATAATTTATTGATTTCTCTAATAACTCACAAAATTTTCCTAGTGACAAACTAGGGAAGAAAAATTTTGTTCGTCTTTGATGGCTTTGCAGAACTCTGTTGTAAAGCACAGATTGTGACGATTAAAGCTTGCAGTTTCAGTTCTCGCCAGAAGAAAAAGGTCTTTCAATCAAAAGATATTCAGATTTAGCTTTTATAATGTGTCAGAAACCTAGCTTCTCAAGTTTTAATTTCCCGAAGTCTGATCGGGAAATCAAGCAATCGAGATTGAGCCATAATTTTTTCTTCAAAGAGAATCAAGATCCAATCTAAGGTCAACACAACAGAACAATTCAAGAATCAAGATTTGACTCCAGAAGACACATAGATAGAAATATTCTAAGTCTTAGTTTGTAGACATATGTAGTTCTCTTCTCTTTTTCTTTTGATGTAAGCAGCAAGTAACAATAGTAGTAGCAAGTAAATATAACCGCAACAGCAGCAGCAGCAGCAGTATCAGTCTTAACTCCACTATCCGGTAATCTCAGCTACCAAAGTTTTTTCAGAACTTCACTGACCTGCTTTTTTTATAACCAAGGATATGTAGGCAACCTCGAAAGCAAGGTTAGGTCACATTTGTTTCAAAAAATGCTTCAATTCGAGTGATATACGAGCAAGTTAGCCATGGCATTCACTTTTTTTGCACGAAAACTCTTCATGTTCTTGAGCAAATAGCAGCTGTCAATGCCCATTTTTTGTCATATTGTTTTCTTTTAGTTTGGTTATTTGGACTTAATTAGTCTAGTTTGTTAAAGGGGTTTGAGGGATTGGATTAATTCTCATTTCAAATGAGTTATGCACAAAGCATGCCTAATTTTCGAGCCTTATTCGGTCATACCCGGTCCATTAGGTGGTTGGCCAAGAAAGAGCTAAAAACCACGTAGCTTCATGGTGAAACTACGTTGTTTCATTTAGTAATTTTTAGAACGTAGTTTCATGGTGAAACTACGTTCTCTCATTTAGTAATTTTTAGATTGAATCTCATGCTTCAATTGTCCTATGGTCCAACGGATCTCATTCACTCTCCATTCCCAATATTTAAAGCTTAACAAAACTGAAAAATTGCCCCATTTTAGACCTAACCCCAATCCTGAACTCCTCTCTTCTATCTTCTCTCTTCTCCCTCACCTTTCGGACGTCGTTGTTTCCACCAGCATGTGCCGCAGCTGGTGGTGGTCCAAACCACTGCAAAATTTCACAACTTCTTCCGCTCAACCTCCGCTCCATTAATCCAAACCTCATATCCTCCAAATCTTTACTAATATCCATAGATCTACCTAAATCTGAAACCCTATCCTTCTCTTATTTTTGAAATTCATCATGGTTTAACCACATTTACCTTACAATACAAGCATGAACGGGTAATCTCTTTGCGGACTACTTTTTACCCTTAGTTTCACCCTCAAATCTCCGTTGGTGCCACCACTGCCACCGGCCGACCACCACTACTCAACCATCCAACCAACCCTTGTAACTAATCTTCTAGCATAAACACAACCACAACACCTTTTTTCCTTGGCATGATTTGGAATCAACTTATTAAAATTCATTTTTTCTAGCACATGGAATCGTGAAAACAGTGCTAAGGGGGAGTCGACTTGCTGCGGTTTGCATTGTCTTTGAGAGCTGAGGGCAATGTGATTCGGTCGCTATGGTAAAATCCTAGTTCCCCTTTTATTTGATTTTTGCCTTATGTAATTGGTTTAGATTAAGTTTAATCGTATTTTTCTCATCGATAGTTAATTGCTTGTTCTGATCGTTGTCGATTTAATAGATCACGTTCAATTTACGTATTCGCTTAACTGTCTGATTGATTTAGCCATGAATCATTTATGTGATCACAAGATGAATCAGTTGTTTTCATGCGATTAGATTCTAATTAGCTACTAGTAATACTCGCTTAAGTTAGTGAGTTGTATTTGTTTGGTTTGATTTAGTGACTCGTTGATTTTAATATACTATTAGTTTTTTAAATCAAATTGATTTAATCTACTTCATTGGGTATTTAGTTTAGTTCCAATTGAAGTCCTGTTGTTTCTTTGTCAATTTCATGATTGGATTAAGTTTGAGTATTCGAGTTCGTGTTGATAAAAACTGAAGTTAAAAAACGAATAGTACATAGTTAGTTTGTTTTACTATTTTAAGCATACTAAAAAATACAACTATCTTGTTTTGTGTCAGAATTTGGTAAAAAGAGGATTGCACTGCATACAAAAGGTAGTCCTTTTGGAAAGATTTTTGGGTTACCCAAAACACTACAGGAACATAGGTCTTTAACGATGCAAAATTTGGCCGTTAAAACTTCAAATCTGATCGTTATCAGTCAATTATGATGGGGTAAAACTGATCGTCACCGGTCATTAGTGCCTCCGTCGTTAAAGGTAAACGACCGAATTTTGATCCCATTGTAAAACCTCTTTAACAATGGAAAGGAATTCAGTCGTTACACCAACATTAGCGAGGGGATTTCCCCATCATTAAATGTCGCCACAGTCGTTAAACACTTCACTAGCATTAACTAATTTTCATTCGTTGTTAGTGTTCGATCAGAATTCCATTCGTTAATTGTATATACTTTCAACGACATAAAAACAAAAAATTTCCTTCGCTAATGTGAAATTTAAATTAATAAATATATTACACGCATTCAAAATCATACAAAGAATGAAGTCAATATTGACATAAAACATCTTTTTTAATTATAAAGAACTAAATCATCAAATAAGTAGCAATAATATATTACATCCAAACTGCATGATTCTTTTATTTCAATTCCTTGAAGAAAACAGAAAACTAAAGAGAAAGTGAAATAGAAGTTTGTACATACGACGACTACAACTCCTAATAAAACAAAATAGATTTTCCTTGTTCTTCAACAATTCCACATGCTTCAACTTGCTCGGAACTCTCTTTAAGGACGATTCTTCAAACTTCAGGCCCTTTATCTGTTAAAAAGGTTTCATATTAGTTGAGTAAGAAAACAAGATTTAAGATTAGTAAGTTGCTACCGCACAGTAAAATGTAAAACCACGAAGCGAAGAACATTTCAAAATACTATGAACAACCAGTGCTTCTTAAAACAACATTACTAAATCCAACATCAAGAGTATCATAAAACGTATTACAAATGCTCGCCAACAATATAATAGCCATAACATTGGGAGCAAATGATATCATATAAAAAAGTATTATTGTTCCCTCCTTTTGCTCAATATTGGTGTTAAGGAAGAACCTTAGAAAAAATTAATTACCTTTAACAAGAAAGAAAAGCTCAGGATTGAATTATTGGTTATTTAATTAGGACTTCACAAGTTACTGTATTACATAACCAAAAAAAGAAAAAGAAAAAAACAATTGAAGCGAGGTACATCAGTTAGGTTGCGGAAGCATTGATAATACAGATAACTTCAACCATGAATAGTGAGGTTGCTGTCTCTTTATGGAAATTTTTTGGTGCGCCACTGGGTGTTAGATAGGAATAAAGGCCTATCAGATATGAAATGGTCTCCATGATCGTGGCCTTCGCCTCTTCATTGGGGAATTGCAGCAGCAACATGGCTAAAGAAAAGGCAATATTAATTGGAATAAAGTGGAGTTCTATGGAATAAAGGCCCTTTTAGACATAAGCATAGAGTAAATATATTTGATGGATGTTGACCCTTCTGATCGAATAACCACTGCTAAGAATCATGCAGTAGTAGCAGTGGCAGGACATGTTGAAAAACATGGAAAAGAATCAGCTATTGTAGTTTCATCTTTAGGAGCTACTCCTCCTTTGAATGCATCAGGTGATCAAGCTACTACTGGGCAAAAATATTATGGTCAGGAGCAGCCTAATATGTAGGTGTTTCCAGTTGAGCAAGAGAAAGGAACCAGGGTTGATCGACCTATTGCTACACTAGGTGACTTAGCTGGAAAACTACCAAGTTTAGGGGTGAAGCTGGTGCAAAAAGAACTGGAGATGGGAACATCGTGCATGCTAATCCTAAGCCTACTGGGATTACATCTATTAATGCAGCTTCCACTCCTAATTCTATTGGATTGTGTAATGTAAATAAGGAGGCTACAAATTTGTGCATCAATGAAGTAGGGAAGGTAGAACCAACTCTGAATACATCAAACGCAGATAAAATTTTGGAGGAAACTAAGGGGTTGATTGGAACACATTGTTGTCTAAAAAATAAGGCAGCATCTCGATTGTCTTCTCCGTATTTTAATCAAACACAATCTGATGGTCGAGCAGCAGGTGTTAAAGATATTCTTCGCAAAAATTTGCATGATGTTTTGATGACTGATGAACAAAGTATACCTGCTAAGATGGAGAATAAATCACAGGATAAGGAGGGACAACTTGTGTTGATTGAGAATGGGCAGAATGTTCCAATAACTCCGTCACGCCTAATTTCAATATCACTATAAGTAGAGCGAAAATTCTTGAAAATATTAACCCTTTAAAAAGACTGCCTGGGATTCATCCTAACGCAAATAAAAGGGCCTTTTCTTCAAGGGGTGAATGCCAAGAATAATGTTGGAGTTGGATTGAATACATATAATCATGAGGTGCCTTCCAATGACATGTTTGATCGATCAATGACATGAGGTCAGTACTTTATTTAACTAACAAAAATAGATTTCACTAAATTCATTTAGATATTCATCATGTCAAAATTGGTAGGAAGCTTACGCACTTGTTAAATATTTCAACTTGTACTTTGTTTACTTGAAGATGGTGTTGATGAAGGTTGATCAACCGATAAGCTTATAAGATGACCATACTAAGACTCAAAGTGTTCATATGTTTTTCTAGAGTTTCCTTTACTCTTTTAATTGCATTTAGCTCGGTCGGCAGTGATTCGTTTTCTTTTCGACTTGCATTCAGCTCAATAAGTATTGCAGCCTTTGAGGAGCTACCGACTTTCAACTCCCCAGTGGTTATACCACCCCCTAGCCCAACCACATGACTCTTGTTTTGAGGTCTGAAGCACCTTTCTACTACCTCGATATTCGTAAGAGACGACTCAGATTGTACCAGTTCTTGTATCTCAACCTATAAAATGCAAGAAAAATTAAAATAACAAAATACATCAAAATAAAATGAAGGATGTAAAACTAATGTCACGACCCGAATTTTTCCACCGTCGTGACCGTGATGGCGCCTAACGTTGAACCCGCTAGGCAAGCTAACGTGAATGTTTAATTTACCTTACTCTTTATTATTATCAAATAACGGTGAAATACAAAACCAACATAAATGAATATTCAAAATGAAGCAAAGTCTAATAACTTGATTAAATGCCATTACGAGAATCAAAATACTAAACCAGAATTTGGTGTCACAACTTCACGGACCATCGACGAATACTACAAATAAGGGGTTTGAACAAAAGTAAATACATTTGTTTCTGGGATAACTAGAACAGAATACAAATGAAGTGGAAGGGGACGCCAAGGTCTGCGGTCGCCTGCAGGACTACCTTGGTGTCTCCACGTGGACTGAAGGCAGCCTCCTCGCTCTAAGGTCCGTAGGGCTCTGTACCGGGATCTGCACAAAAGTGCAGAGTGCAGCATCAGTACAACCGACCCCACGTACTGAGTAAGTGTCGAGCCTAGCCTCGGCGAAGTAGTGACGAGGCTAGGACATGACAACCAAATCAACCTGTGCAGTTTAACAATATAGGGAGAAAATAATAACAACAAGAAATAAGCAGTTAAGCATAAAAGAAAGGGGAACATGCTGAGGGGAGGAAATATCAAATAATGAAAATAATGAGATAAAGCACAACTTAGATATCAATTTAAGCAACAGAAATAGTAATACGCCAACAAGGGAAAGGCATCACCCTTCGTGCTTTTACTCTCATCCTCACCATCAGAATCAATATATTCAGCACGACATCACCCTTCGTGATTTTACCTCACAATATTATGGCACGACATTATCCTTCGTGCATTATCACTCATATCATGGTACAGCATCACCCTTCGTGCTTTTAAAATCACAATATCAGCACGGCATCACCCTTCGTGCTTTCACACTCTTCCTCACCCAAACACATCAAATGACAGCAATCCAAGAAGGAAAAATAATGGAGTAAACAGAAATAAAGCCATAATGTCCCAGTAAGGGAGTCAACAGTGGAATCAATACCATCCCGGCAAGGGAAAACAGCTATATCAAATCTCACTTAGTACATAACTTCACATAAAAATCTTCAACTGAAACTAATACACAACACTATTCAATATCAAGGAATTTCCACAAACATGGATAACTATAAAGTGAAACTCAAATATTACTTACGAAAAACCACATAAATCACAATATTTGACTTGTGGGCATGCTTGACACTAACGTATAGGTACTCGTCACCTCACCTATACGTTGAACATGATACTTACACATAGCAAATAGGACACAACACATATTCCCTCAAGCTAAGGTTAAGCCAAACACTTACCTCGTATTCACGACCAACTCAAACCTTAATTACTGCTTTCCCTTTAGAATTCGCCTCCAATTCAATTGTATCTAGACATAATTAGCTTAGTAACATCAATAGATGCTAAATAATTCAATCCCAAGACCTAATTATAGGTTTACCATCATTCTTCCAAAAAGTCAAAAATCGACCCGAGTCCCGCTTGATCAAAACACGAGGTTCGGACCAAAACCTGATCACCTATTCACCCACGAGCCCGAAAATGTAATAAGTTTCGGAATCTGACCCCAAACCAAGGTCTAAACTCCAATTATTCAAAAAGCCCTAACTCTACCCAAATCCCCAATTTTCTACCCTTAAGAACATGATTTAGGCCTAGAAATCTAATGGGTGTTAATGGAAATTGAAGAAAACGAGTCTAAGAACACATACCTAGGGTTTTGTGGTGAAATCCCTCTTCAAAATCACCCCTAAGCTACCTTTCTTTTGAAAATATGAAGAGACTAAAATCGCGACTTGCTACTATTTAAAAAAAAAAAAAACTGGACAAATGTATTATGCGTTCGCGACCAAGCCTATGTGTTCGCGAAGGCTTCCACTCCCCTGCCCTTCGCGTTCGCGTCAAAGGGGACGTGTTCGCACAGTGAAATGGCTACCCATCACCAACCCCCTTCCTATTCTATGCAATCGCGTGAGACTGGACGCGTTCGCGTAGAGAAACTTCCTAAAGCTCCGCGTTCGCGTCCCACCCTATGCGTTCGCATAAGGTGAACCTGCCCCCCTCCCAATTTGTGAAGTTCTTTCACGTGGGTTAACACGCGTTCGCATAGAGCAAATGCATGGACACCAGCAACAGCGATAACGCTAGATTTTCCAAAGTCCAAAAGCACTCCGACACCTATCCGAAACTCAGCCGAACCATCGGGGCTCCAAATCAAACATGTACACAACCTCAAAAACATCCTACGGACTTACTCATGCGATCAAATCGCCAAAATACCATCTTAAACAACGAATTTAGCATAGAAATCAATGAAAAATATCAAAACTATTAAAGATTCAAATTTCACAAATACGGGTCTGAATCACGTCAAACGGCCTCCGTTTCTTACCAAATTTTACAGACACAACTAAAATATCATATTGAACCTGAACCGAGCTCCGGAACCAAAATACAGGCCCGATACCATAAATTTCAAATATAACCAAATTTTCAAACACTCTAATATTTTCAAAAAAACAATTTCTTTCAAAAAATCATTTCTCGGGCTTGGGACCTCAGAATTTGATTCCCGAGACCGTCGAATCATAGGTCTGAGTCTATTTACCCAAAATGTTGACCGAAGTCAACTTAAATCAAATTCTAAAGGCAAAAATTAGCATTTTCTCAGTTTTTCTTATAAAAGCTTCCCGAATATATGCCTGGGATGTGCACGCAAAATGAGGTGAGATAAAAGGAGGTTTTCAACTCGCCTCGGAACACGGTTTTGACATATAAAACAAGGGATGACCTTTTGGGTCATCACATTCTCCACCTCTAAAACAAACGTTCGTCCTCGAACGAACATAGAAAAGTACATAAATCGGGGAAAATATGGGGATATCGGCTCCACATATCGGACTCGGACTCCTAGGTAGTTTCCTCGGCAGGCTGACCTCTCCACTGAACACGAACCGAAGGATAACTCTTCGATCTCAACTGACGAACTTGTCGGTCTAATATGGATGTCGGCTCCTCCTCGTAGGTCAAATCCTTGTCCAACTTGACACTGCTCAATTCTAGTACATGGGTTGGATCATCGTGATACTTCCGAAGCATAGACACATGAAACACTGGATGCACAACGGATAAATTCGGCGGCAACGCAAGTCTGTAAGCCAGCTCTCCCACTTTATCAAGGATCTCAAATGGACCAATGTACCTAGGGCTTAACGCCCTTCTTTCTGAATCTCATTACGCCCTTCATGGGCGACACCCGAAGCAACACCCGTTCTCCGACCATGAATGCCAAGTCACGAACTCTTTGGTCGGCATAACTCTTCTGCCTGGACTGAGTTGTACATAATCTATCCTGGATGATCTTTACCTTATCCAATGCTTCCTGCACTAACTCTGTACCCAGCAACCGAGCCTCTCCCGCTAAAACCACCCAACCGGCGAGCGACACTGCCTACCATATAGTGCCTCATAGGGAGCTATCTAAATGCTCGACTGATAGTTGTTGTTGTAGGCGAACTCAGCTAATGGCAAGAACCGATACCAAGAACCTCCAAAGTCAATGACAGAGGCCTGAAGCATATCCTCCAAAATCTAAATAGAACGCTCGGACTTCCCGTCCTAGGATGAAGTGTTGTGCTCAACTCAACCCTTGTGCCCAACTCATGTTGAACTTCCCTCCAGAAATGTGAGGTAAACTGCGTACCTCGATCAGAAATAATGGACACGGATACGCCATGAAGACGAACAATCTCCCTAATGTAGATCTCTGCTAATCTCTCTGAAGAATAGGAAACTGCCGTAGGAATGAAATGCGTTGACTTGGTCAGCCTATCCACAATGACCCATACTGCATCGAACTTCCTTTGAGTCCGTGGGAGTCCAACAACGAAATCCATGGTGATACGCCCCCACTTCCACTCAGGAATCTCAATTTGCTGCATCAATCCCCCAGGTCTCTGATGCTCGTACTTTACATGCTGACAATTCAACCACCGAGCTACATATGCCACAATATCCTTCTTCATCCTCCTCCACCAATAATGCTGCCGTAAATCCTGGTACATCTTTTTGGCGCCCGGATGGATAGAATACCGAGAACTATGGGCCTCCTATAATATCAAATGACAAAGTCCATCCACATTGGGTACACAAATACGACTCTGCATCCGTAAAACTCCATCATAACCTACTGTAACCTGCTTGGCATCACTGTGTCGGACTGTATCCCTAAGGACACACAAATGAGGATCATCATATTGTCCGTCTCGAATACGATCAAATAATGAGGAATGAGCAACTGTATAAGCTAGAACACGGCCGAGCTCAGAAACATCCAATCTCATGAACCGATTGGCTAAAGCCTGAACATCCAAAGCAAGCGGTCTCTCTCTGACCGAAATATAAGCAAGACTACCCACGCTGGCTGACTTCCTACTCAAAGCATCGGCCACCACATTGGCCTTCCCCGGATGATATAAGATGGTGATGTCGTAGTCTTTCAACAGCTCCAACCATCTCCTTTGCCTCAAATTCAACTCCTTCTGCTTGAACAAATAGTGCAAACTCTTGTGATCCGTGAACACCTCACAAGACATGCCATATAAATAATGCCTCCAAATCTTCAGCGCGTGAACAATGGCTGCTAACTCCAAATCATGAACTGGATAATTCTTTTCGTGGACCTTCAACTGACGTGAAGCATAGGCTATAACCTTGCCATCCTGCATCAAGACTGCGCCAAGTCCAACCCGAGAAGCATCACAATACACAGTATATGGTCCTGAACCTGTGGGCAAAACCAACACCGATGCCTTGGTCAAGGCTGTCTTGAGCTTCTGAAAGTTCGCCTCACACTCATCTGACCACCTGAAGTGGGTACCCTTCTGAGTCAACCTGGTCATCGGGGTTGCAATAGATGAAAAGCCTTCTACAAATCGACGATAGTAACCTGCTAAGCCCAAGAATCTCCAAATCTCTGTAGCTAACGTGGGTCTAGACCAATCCTTGACTGCTGAAATCTTCTTGGGATCCACCTGGATACCCTATGCTGATACAACATGACCCAGGAATGTAACTGAGCTCAAATAGAACACACACTAAGAAAACTTAGCATACAACTGATTGTCCTTCAGAGTCTGAAGAACTACTCGAAGGTGTTGCTCGTGCTCCTCCCGACTGCGGGAATAGATCAGAATATCATCAATGAAGACAATCACGAAGGAATCCAAATAAGGCCTGAACACTCGATTCATCAAGTCCATAAAAGCAGCTGGGGCATTTGTCAACTCGAATGACATCACTAAGAAATCATAATGTTCGTACCGACTGCGAAAAGCTGTGTTAGGGACATCAGATGCCCTAATCCTCAACTGGTGGTAGCCAGATCTCAAATAAATCTTTGAAAATACCTTGGCACCCTGAAGCTGATCAAACAAATCATCAATTATCGGCAATGGATACTTGTTCTTGATGGTAACCTTGTCTAATTGTCGATAATCTATGCACATCCTCATCGAACCATCCTTCTTCTTGAAAAACAACACCGGCGCACCCCAAGGCGAGGCACTAGGCTTAATGAAGCCTTTATCAAGCAAATCCTGCAACAGTTCTTTCAACTCCTTCAACTCTGGTGGGGCCATACGATATGGCGGCATAGAAATGGGCTGAGTGCCTGGAGCCAACTCAATGAAAAATTCATTATCCCTGTCGGGTGGCATGCTCGGCAGGTCTGCAGGAAACACCTCTAGAAACTCACGAACTATGGGCACAGACTCTATAGAAGGAACCTCAACACTAGAATCACGAACATAAGCCAAATTGGCCAAACACCCCTTCTCGACCATGCGCCGAGCCTTCATATATGAGATAACCCTGCTGGAAGAATGACCAGGAGTCCCTCTCCACTTCAATTGAGGCAACCTAGGCAATGCTAATGTCACGGTATTGGCATGACAATCCATAATAGCATGATAAGGCGACAACCAATCCATCCCTAAAATGACATCGAAATCAACTATATCAAGGAGTAGAAGATCTACACTGGTCTCAAGACACCCAATAACCACTACACACGAACGGTAGAAACGATCTACAATAGTAGGATCACCTACCAGTGTAGACACATATTAAGGAGTACTCAAAGAATCACGAGGCATAACCAAATAAAGAGCAAAATAAGACGACACATAAGAGAATGTGGACCACGGATCAAATAAAACCGAAGCATCCCTGCTGCAAACTGAAACCATACATGTGATAACTGCATCGGAGGCCTCAGCCTCAGGCCTGACTGGAATAGCATAACATCAGGGCTGGGCCCCACCCATCTGAACTACGTCCCTTGGACGGCCTCCTGTTGGCTGACCTCTACCCCTAGTAGCTTGGCCTCCACCTCTAACTGTCTGACCTCCACCTCTAACACCTCGACCCCCTCCTCTAGCTGGATGAGCGGGTAATGGAGCACCTCGTGCGGGAACCATAGCACGAGAACCTTGGTGCTGAGAACTGCTCGAGGCTCGAGGGCAAAATCTAGCAATGTGTCTCTGATCATCACAAGTATAACAAGCCCTCGGCTGCTGAGGCTGCTGACCCTGAAACTGACCCTGACGACCTTAGTAACCACCCTGAAAACTCTGAATCGAGGGTGCACTGATAGGAGCTGATAGTGCACCGTAGGGAAACTGATCAGAATACTGCATATGAGAACCACGGCCACCTAGCGCACTGCAAGAAACGGCCCTTACCAAAAGAATCCCTACCTACAGATGAGGCACCACTAAACCTGCCAAAATGACGGGGTCTCTTGTCAAACCCCTGACCACCCCCCTGCAGCAGAACCATCTCAACTCGTCTGGCCACATTGGCTGCATCCTGGAAAGAAATCTCACTCCCTGTCTCCTTGGCCATCTGCAATCTGATCGGCTGAGCTAGTCCCTCAATAAATCTCATCACCCTCTCTTACTCGGTGGGAAGTATCATAATAGTTGCCGGGCCAAGGTAACAAATCTGGTCTCGTACTGAGTGACAATCACAGAGCCCTGCTTGAGATGCTCAAACTGCCTCCGAAGATCCTCTCTCTGAGTGATAGGAAGAAACTTCTCCAGAAATAGCTTAGTGAACTGGGCCCAAGTCAAGGTCGGTGATCCAACTGGTCTGGACAAACAATAATCTCTCCACCAAGTCTTGGTGGGACCTGACAGACGAAAAGTAGCAAAGTCAACCCTATTGGTCTCCACTATCCCCATGTTCCGTAGAACCTCGTGGAGCTATCCAAGTAATCCTGGGGATTCTCTGAAGATGCACCATTGTAAGTAGTAGTGAAAAGCTTGGTGAACCTGTCCAACCTCCACAAAGCATCATCAGACATAGCTGCTCCATCACCAGTCTGAGCCATAATACCCGGCTGAACTACCACGGCTGGCTGAGCTACTAGAGTCTGAAACTGAGAAGCCAACTGCTCCGGAGCGCGAGTAGCGGGAGCCTGGACTCCTCCCCCAGCCTGAGAGACAGTTGGTGTTGCAGGAAGCAAACCTTCCTGAGAAACACTATCCATGAGGTCAAATAGACGGACCAGAGAATCCTGGAGTACTGGGGTGGCAATGAACCCCTCGGGAATCTGAGCTAGCCCAACCGGGACTGTCTGGGCAGGAACCTCATCAGCAAACTCTACCTGAGGCTCCGCTACTGGGGCTGCTGCTCTGGGCTGATCTTTGCCTCTGCCTCAACCTCTAGCATGGCCTCGGTCTCGTCCCCGGCCCGTCGTAGGACCTGTAACTGGAGACTCGGGCTGCTGATCAGTGGATGAAGAAGCACGTGTTCTCGCCATCTGCGAGAGAATAGAGCAGAAATTCAATTAGCATTTAGAATTCAAATCGCACGACAGAGAAGAATAGATGTGAAGTTATTCCTAAACTTTGCAGCCTCTGGGGGATAAGCACAGACGTCTCTGAACCGATCCCTCAAACTCTACTAAGCTTGTCCATAAATTGTGGGACCTAAGCAACCTAGTGCTCTGATACCAACTTGTCACGACCCGAATTTTTCCACCGTCGGGACCGTGAATGCGCCCAACGTTGAACCCGCTAGGCAAGCCAACGTGAATGTTTAATTTACCTTATTCTTTATTATTATCAAATAACGTTGAAATACAAAACCAACAGAAATGAATATTCAAAATGAAGCAAATTCTAATAACTTGATTCAGTGTCATTACGAGAATCAATATACTAAAACTAGAATTTGGTGTCACAGCTTCACGAACCATCTACGAATACTACAAATAAGGGGTTTGAACAAAAGTAAATACATCTGTTTCTGGGATAACTAGAACGGAATACAAATGAAGTAGAAGGGGACGTCAAGGCCTGCGATCGCCTACATGACTACCTCGGTGTCTCCACGTGGACTGAAGGCAGCCTCTTCGCTCTAAGGTCCGTAGGTCTGTACCGGGATGTGCACAAAAGTGCAAAGTGTAGCATCAGTACAACTGACCCCATGTACTAAGTAAGTGTCGATCCTAGCCTCAGCGAAGTAGTGACGTGGCTAGGACACGACAACCATATCAACTTGTGCAATTTAACAATATACGGAGAAAATATAAACAACGAGAAATAAGCAGTTAAGCATAAAAGAAAGGGGAACATGCTGAGGGGAGGAAATATCAAATAATGGAAATAATGAGATAAAGCACAATTTATATATCAATTTAAGCAACAGAAATAGTAATACGACAACAAGTGCACGACATCACCCTTCGTGCTTTTAGTCTCGTCCTCACCATCAGAATCAATATATTCAACACGGTATCACCCTTCGTGCTTTTACCTCACAATATCATGGCACGTCATTATCCTTCGTGCATTATCACTCATATCATGGCACAACATCACCCTTCGTGCTTTTACCTCACAATATCATGGCACGTCATTATCCTTCGTGCATTATCACTCATATCATGGCACAACATCACCCTTCGTGCTTTTAAAATCACAAAATCGGCACGGCATCACCCTTCGTGCATTAACATTCACTCAAAATCTCACACACACCATCACCCTTCGTGCTTTCACACTCTTCCTCACCCAAACACATCAAATGACAGCAATCCAAGAAGGAAAAATAATGTAGTAAACAGAAATAAAACCATAACGTCCCGGCAAGGGAGTTAACAGTGGAATTAATACCATCCTGGCAAGGAAAATAGCTATATCAAATCTCACTTAGTACATAACTTCACATAAAAATCTTCAACTGAAACTAATACTCAACACTATTCAATATCAATGAATTTCCACCAACATCGATAACTATAAAGTGAAACTCAAATATTACTTACAAACATAAATCACAATATTCAACTCACGAGCATGCTTGACACCAACGTATAGGTACTCGTCACCTCACCTATACATTGAACATGATACTACACATATCAAATAGGACACAACACCTATTCCCTCAAGCTAAGGTTAAGCCAAGCACTTACCTCGAATTTCACGACCAACTCAAGCCTTAATTACCGCTTTCCCTTTAGAATTCGCCTCCAATTCAATTGTATCTAGACATAATTAGCTTAATAACATCAATAAATGCTAAATAATTCAATCCCAAGGCTTAATTATAGGTTTTCCATCATTCTTCCCAAAAAGTCAAAAATCGACCCCGGGCCCGCTTGGTCAAAATACGAGGTTCGGACCAAAACCCAATCACCCATTCACCCACGAGCCTGAATATTTAATTAGTTTCGGAATCCGACCCCAAAACAGGGTCTAAATTCCAATTATTCAAAAATCCCTAACTCTACCCAAATCCCCAATTTTCTACCCTTAAGAACATGATTTAGGCCTAGAAATCTAATGTGTGTTAATGGAAATTGAGGAAAACGAGTCTAAGAACACATACCTATGGTTTTGTGGTGAAATACCTCTTCAAAATCGCTCCTAAGCTACCTTGGTTTTGAAAATATGAAGAAATGGCTAAAATCCCGACTTGCTACTGTTTTTTTTTAAAAAAAAAACTAGATTGATGTACTATGTGTTCGCAACCAAGCTTGTGCGTTCGCGTAGGCTTCCACTCCCCTGCCCTTCGCGTTCGCGTCAAACGGGACGCATTCGCACAGTGAAAATGGCTACCCATCCCCAGCCCCCTTCCTATTTTATGCGATCGTGTGAGACTGGATGCGTTCGCATAGAGCAACTCCCTAAAGTTCCGCGTCCGCGTCCCACCCTATACATTCGCATAAGGTAAACCTGCCCCCCTCCCAATTTGTGTAGTGTGTTTGCATGGGTTAACACACGTTCGCATAGAGCAAATGCCTGGACACCAGCAACAGCAATAACATCAGATTTTCTAAGTCCAAAAGCACTCTGACGCCTATCCGAAACTCACCCGAGCCCTCGAGGCTCCAAACCAAACATGTACACAACCTCAAAAACATCCTACGGACTTATTCGTGCAATCAAATCTCCAAAATAACATCTTAAACAACGCATTTAGCATAAAAATCAAAGAATTATCTCAAAACTTTCAAAGTTTCAAATTTCACAAATCCGGGGCCGAATCATGTCAAACGACCTCCGTCTCTTACCAAATTTTACAGACACAACTCAAATATCATATTGAACCTGTACCGGACTCCGAAATTAAAATACAGGTCCGATACCATAAATTTCAAATATAACCAAATTTTCAAAAACTCTTATATTTTCAGTAAAAT
>ML338235.1:0-32660 GCA_005239505.1 Nicotiana paniculata
CTCAACCAGGTGCTTTGGCGTACGACAGGTACGTGACCAGTGCCCTTTCCCCCCACATCTATAACATGCATTTTTTGCATTTGTTACTTGCACCACTTCATGCTTTTGTTCCATCCTTTTCCACTGCTGGTGGTTAGGAGGGTTCTTTGGTGCATTATTATTACTATGATTAGATTTTCTTCCCCGACCACGGCCATGACCACGACTTGGGCCACGACCTCTTCCATGCTTAGCTTGGTGGAAGTTCGTCTCATTTACTTCAGGGAATGGACAAGAACCAGTTGGTCGACTTTCATGGTTTTTCATTAATAGCCCATTATGTTGCTCGGCTACAAGAAGATGGGAGATAAGTTCAGAATANGTGAAATTTTTCTCCAACATATCATGATCAGTAATATTATCACCACATAATTTCAATTGGGAAATAATCCTGAACATAGCAGAATTATACTCACTTATAGATTTAAAATCTCATAGCCTTAAATGAGTCCAGTCATAACGTGCCTGTGGAAGAACGACCATCTTCAGGTGGTCATATCTATCATTCAAATTATTTCACAGTATGACTGGATCTTTAACAGTAAGATATTACATTTTCAAGCCTTCATCAAGGTGATGGCGTAGGAATATCATGGCTTTGGCACGGTTTTGGTTTGATGCTTGATTTTTGTCTTTGATGGTGTCTGCCAGACCCATCGCATCAAGATGAATTTCAGCATCAAGCACCCAAGACATGTAGCTTTTGCCCGATAATATCCAGGGTTACAAATTCAAGTTTAGAAAGATTTGACATTATTTAGAAAAGGAAAGTTCGTACCTTTGATACTTTCAAAGTATTTGCTCGAGATGGCAGAGTCTCATGCTGATAACGTGTTATAAAATAACGACTGTAAAGTAAATAAACTAAAGACAAGTGTAGAGAGAAACTGATATATTATTGAACTTTCAAACTGATGTACATAATGAACTGAAATCTCCTCTATTTATAGAAGAAGGAAGCTGCTGTGTAAGCTGCTACTGTAAGCTGCTGTGTAAGCTGCTTGTAAGCTGCTACTGCAAGCTGCTGTATAAGCTGCTTGTAAGCTGCTACTGTACCGGATGTAGATAATCTTCTTCCGGGGGTAATGTTTATCCATAATGGAGTACCAAAATGATAAGCTTCTTCAGGAAGCTTATTTACAACGGAGTACTAAATGAACATCCATTATATAATATATATTTATAACATTAATGGATTTCTTCAATAAATTTTCATCATTTTTAGCATAATAAAAATATATTTACAAGTATATATATTTTAATTTTATCCGACCGGTATACTCGATATTCTCATTGTACACTATCGTTGTTGCTCTTTTTTTTTTTATCTGTATAAATGGAGATTGCAATTCGCACCTCAAATTTTTGTTCATTTTTCCTCTACCAAGCCCTTCTTCAATATTTCCTTCAACATTCATGGAACAACCTTCATTGACCTAAGAGTAAGAATAAAAAATGAAGAACGACCAAAGCTAATACTATCTTTCTTTCTTTTTCTACTATACTGGTTAAAGACTCATGTTATGTGAGCTGTATTTTTATTTTGATCCGTAAGCAAAAGTACATATACATTAGTTTGACTACAAGATCAAATTTCAGGATGCATTTTGAATATATTTTTTTGATATGTCCTAAATATTTAAAGTATGAATCTAAAATTCAGGACATAGTTTTCTAAAATGTCCTTAAGTTCTGAAAATCTCATAAACACTCAACAATGAGGGGTTGCTTTTAAAGTAGAACCAAATAATTATTTCACTAATTATCAAAGAGAGGCCCCAACATCTTAAATTAAATAAACCAAGAAAGCATAGTAATGTACTGTGACCATAATAAACCAGGAAACCAACCAATCTAATTATTAAAGAAAAAGAACTTAATACCTCTATTGTCCACTCTATCTTCTTCTATTTCTTTAAGAAATGATGGTGTTGACATATTGCTTATGCTTGTTTCCTGCATTGTATTGTTTTAATTTTGAGATTGCACTCCATATTCTTTGCTTGTAACTCCACAAGATTCTGCAATATTTACAAAAGAAGATACAATTAATACTTGTTATTAATATTCTACTAAAACTTACATGTATAGATCAACAAAACTCTATCTAATGTTTTGCAATTGTGAAGATCACGCCAATTTTTTTTTATTTTTTTATTTTTTATATAAAGCTTTCCAACATGAGTCAGGGGTGTGATATATTGCTGTATCACAAAATGAGAGGGGCTATGCCTCACCTCAGAGTATAACAAGATAGACTGCTATTGCAACCATCGCAAAATGTAGAAAAGGGATTGTATGGACAAAAAATATGCAGATTATATCTCCCTTCTCTTTCTAGAGAACTTAACTAACAAAAAAATTAGCTTTGTCATACCTAATCCTAATACTAGGCATCTGCCACTTATCTAGAAGAAAATGGCCTTTTGCAACATTGGACAATTAATGATAGGATAGGTAGACAATATCATCATTCTGCGAAGTGGCCATTTTTGCCAAGGAGTCAGCTACCTGGTTAGCTTCCCTTAAACAATGCATACGTTGATTAATTCAAGATTGTGTACAATCTCTTCAATCACCATCTTCAATTTATTGTTCTCGGTGAACCTCTTTCTTAGCATCTCAACTATCAACAACAATCCATCTACAAGTCAATATTTTTGTAACCATTTCGGATACACCACTCTACTCCAAACTTAGCAGCTATGGCTTCAACAAAGTTGTTACTGTTACACCTTATCGGAATCGAGAAGGCCATAATAAAATTACCATTTACGTCCCTCGCAATTCCTCCAATACCAACATCAATAGTTGCATTAATATAGCTCCCATTTGTGTTTATCTTAATTCTACCAGTCTCGGGTGTGCACCACTGTACTTGTTTCCAAATCGAAATCGGTCTCAACCTTTCCACAATGTCACAAATTTGATGCCAATGTGATAGTAGTTGTATGTTTGGGAAGTTTCTATTAATCACAGCTTTAATGTTCCACATTACCTGGTATTCCATATTCATGTGATAGAACTTTTTTTTGTTACCACACTTGTAAGCAATACTCATTTTTCACAACTTCCAACATATAGTTATAGAAGTTATTTGCAATATCAATTTATGCACCAAATTGGTTTCTTTTTCCACCACTGCTTGAGAGTGCCAAATAGAATCAGTTTGCAATTGCACCTAAGTGGTATACCAAAGTACTTCCAAATATGATTTGCAGCTTCTCTTTTAAAAAAACATGTTGTAATGTTTCATAGGTGGTTGACGTGCAACATGCACACTTAGAAACCATCTGGTTTCCAAATCAGCTAATGATATCATCAACTGGTAGCCTTCTCTTAATTAAGCTCCAGCTCGAAAAGGAAATCTTGAGCGGGACGTTCTTATGCCAAACTTTGTTGATGAAGGAATTCTTTGGTTTATGCATTCTAGTCAATTACCAAGCTGATTTGTTCGAAAAAATTCCAACTTCAATGTCATTCTAGATAGCATAGTCTCGTTGATCTTGTCTCCCTATTTTAATGCTTGTAATATGAATGACCTCGTCTTTAGGTAGAAGTCTTCTTAGTTTTTCCCAATTCCAATCCTCCCCACCGAAGAATTCTTTTACCATGAGTTTTGATGATCCACCATTGTTTGGATACCTTGTAGTCAGAGCTCCTCTATAGGTCCAATTGTCCCACCAGAAGCTGCATTCTCCTGAATTAACCTTCCACCTAATGTTATTTTCAGATTTCTCTCTACTTTGTAATAGACTTTTCATGAGTGAGAATTTCCGGCTGCCCACTTTTTGGTGACAGGATGAGCCCTGATGCAATATTTGGCTTTGGTGAATCTGCCCATAGAGATGGTTTGGTCCTAAACCTCCACCATCTCTTCATGTTGCACACTTCATTGATTTCTTCCATACTTCTGACACTAATTCCCCCTCATCCTTTGGGGTACAAAAGTTTTTCCAAGAATACTAGTGATAATTATTTTTGTCTCTTGTTATTCCCATAGGAATCTAGAGAAATATTTTCCGATTAGTGTTAAATTCCTTTTGGAGAGGACATGGAAGATAAGTTATAAATTGGTAACAATTGCAGAATATTCTTGATCAGAGTAATCCTACCCCCATATGACAACATATTACCTTGCCAGCCAGCCAGCTTCCTCACTACTTTTACTTCTATATCATCAAAGTAACAAAGTTTCTTCCTTCCTACATAGATAGGACATCCCAAATATACAAAGGGGAATTGCTTATCCATAAAACTAGTTTTTTTCCTTATTGTGTTAATTCTCCCAACTCTGGTTTTCGGAGCAGTAATGAAAAAACTTTTGTCGGCATTCACCTTTTGGCCTGAGGCTCTCTCATATGTATTGATCTTCTTCATCACTAGTTTGATGGACTTAGTATTTCCCCCGGTAAAAGTAATCACATCATCTGTATAAGCCAGATGGTTAATGTGAGGTCCATTTTCATTCATTAAGAAGGACGTAAGTTTTCATTGTGGGTAAGGTTGTTAAGAAGTCTTGACAACACCTCAGATCCAATGATGAACAAGGAAGGTGACATGGATCCCCCCTGCTTGAGGCCTTGAGATGAAGTAAAAAATCCTTTCCTACTTCCATTTACAATGATCGAATACCATACATTTGATAGGAGTATACTGATGATGTCTATCCAGATTTCTGAAAAACTAAATTTTCTAAGAACTGCATAGATGAACTTCTAGGACATTTTGTCATAAGCCTTCTGCATGTTAATCACCATGTTACCCCCTCTATTATATTGCGTAACTCCCTACACATTTTCTTGAGCAAGCAATACATTCTCAGTTATCAATCTATCTTTTACAAATCCACTTTGATTTTTTGATATCATCTTGGTGAGAATTGGAATCAGTCTTTCAGATAGGATCTTGGAGATAATCTTGCTGGTAAAATCACTAAGGCTGATAGGTCTGAACTCTTAAAAATATTCTGGTGATTCTTTCTTTGGTAAGAGAAGTAAGCATGTGTGTGAGTAAAACTTAGTTAGCTCTTTATCATTGAAAAAGGCTTGCACAAATCTTGTGATGTCATCTTTGATAATTTCCAAGCAACGGTGAAAAAAGCTCCATTGTATCCATCTGGACCGGCTGCACTAGAGGCGCTTATCTTGAACACTGCTTCTCTGTTCTCTTCTTCTTGGGGGATGGATGTAATAACTTCATTCTCATCCTCGGATACACAACTGGATACGCAATCTAAGAAATCCAAATTCAACTTAGTCTGTGATAGGTTGAAGAGCTTTTCAAAATGTCTAACTCCAGCTTTGCTAATTTTCTCATCACTTTTCACCCATTTATTCTTGTGATTCTTGACTCTATGTATTTGGAGTCTCCTCCTCTTATCTCTTATGACACTATGAAAGTACTTACTATTATAGTCTCCATCTTCAAACCATTTGATTTGGGACTTCTGTTTTAGTAAGGACTCCTGCATACCTAGCCATCTAACATATTCAACATGACATTTATTCATGTCTTGACTGCTTTGTTCAGTGTTTTGCGCCAGATCCATCTCTTCTACCTATTGAATTTTAGCCTCCCATTTTGGTACTTGTTCATATACATTCCCGACAACTTCTCTTGACCATTGAGTTAGCCTTTTTCTTAGCATCTTCAACTTTTGCTGGAGTCTCCACATTGAATTTTCTTTAATATTGGTATCCCAGACATCTTTCACTATTTCTTTGAATCCTGGCCGATGTATTCAGAAATCAAGAAACCTAAATAGCTCACATTTTTGCTCATATTATTATAAGATTTCATCAATAATGGCCCAATGATCAGAACTAGTTCTTGCTAGGTGCCTAACAATATTGGTTTGAAATTGTTGTGCCCAAGCATCATTGATGAAAATCCTATCAAGTCTCTTCCAAATGATGAAAAGCCTATCAAGTCTCTTCCAAATCCTCTTTCTCGGTGTTCTATTATTGTACCAAGTAAATTTGGATCCCAAGTAGCCAAGATCAGTTACTTCATACTTCTCCATGCAACTTGTGAAGTCAAAACTTATTTGGATTCTATGGGGTTTTCCTCCTAATTTCTTATTAGGTTCCATAATACTATTGAAGTCTCCACCAATGCACCAAGGTCCATTAATGGTATTATATGTGTCCTCCAAACTATCCCGTAGCTCTTTCCTCTTAGTAGACATGCATTTAGCATATACTACTGACATAAAAAACTCTTTATCCACCTAATCAATCTTTAGTTTCAAAGTCATTTGTTGTTCCTCATTAGTGATGACAGTAGCTTGGCAATTTTATCTCCAAAAAGATCAAATTTTCCCATTAGTATTAGCAATGCAGTATTGAAATCCCAGAAAATTCATATACCCCTCAATCTTCGCAATGCTTATGAATGGTTCAAAGATAAATACAAAGTCTACTTTGTTGATGTTAATCAACTTCTTCAGTCTATGAATGGCTTTCTTGGATCTCACCCCCCTTATACTCTACATGACTGTATTAATCATGGAATACCTGGATATTGATTAACTTTGAATCTCACTTAATTAGCATCATTTTGATTTTCAAAACTGGCTCTAAGGGAGGACAATATAGATATCATTTTTTCCTTTTACAGATTTGCAAACAATCTCACTTATGTATTTTCTATGTCCTACGATTGCCCTCCAAATTTGCAAATGATCTCAATTACACTTCTCTTTTGAATTTTCCTCATCTTGACGTTCCACTCCGCCTTTCTTTGTTTTGTTTTGATATGCAAGCAAAACTACATATACATTAGTTTAACTACAAGACCTAAATTCGAGGACACATTGTCCTAATGTTAGACCTAAAGAAATTAAAATTCAGGATACAATATCCTGAAGTTCCAACCAATCTAATTATTTTAAAAAAGAACTTAATCGTGTTTTCCACCCTATTTTCTTCTATTTTTTAAGAGATGATGATATTAAGATATCATATATTCCTGCGCACATTTGTAAATGATATCGCTTATGCTTGTTCCCTGCACTACATTTTCTTTATTTTGAGATTGCCCTCCGGCAAACCCGCGTTCTTTGAATAACATAACATCCTAAGGAACTTGCATTCACTGAATTAGACAAAGTGTTTTTCATTCTCATTCTCTGAGGTGCTTTGTTTGGACTTCAAGTAACTTTTCAATGACTTGTCTAACTTTTGAATGCAATAAGAGCGCCACTAGAAAGAAGAGAAAATTTGATTATCATTAATGATTTTCAACACATTTTAGTCTTACACTTACCCATCAACACAGACTCAACCAAATAGATTGTTTCCTGCTCACTGCATTGTCATTGCTGCCTACAAATGATGCAACTGTACCGGTGAATAGTAATAAATTCCACAAATCCCCTAACTCAATTTTTTCCTTATCATGGAAGTAAGCTTTAGAAAGCCTATTCTCTCTTTCATTTAAAAATCTGAAGTCTCTTGAAGAGGAACATCTTAACCTAGTAATTATCACGACTCAATTCCATTATAGGCCGTGATGGCACCGGCGTCACCGCTAGGAAAGGCAACAGTGAACTAACCACTTGATTTCCCCTTTTTAATGATTTCTCAAGTAATTAAACTTTCCTTGATTTAAAGGATTAAGAGACAACAAGCTTAAAATAAATAAAATGAAAGCAACTGAGTGCAGTCATAACCATAAAAATAAACTAAAACCACAAGTCTACTAGTGGGTATGACAAGACCCGGTGTCACAAGTGTATGAGAACTAATAAATTATACAAAACTCTAGCTACTGTATGAAATCAAAATAGACAGAAATAAAATTAAGGTGAGACTCTAGGATGCTGCGGAATGGCTCAAGAAATACAGCTCACCATTAGGCCTCCGGGTAACGAGGGTGCGCACCGGTATGATCACCAGATGCACCTACCTCAGATCCTGCACGGTTAGTGCAGAAGTTTAGAGTGAGTACATAAATAACAAATGTACCTAGTAAGTATCAAGTCTAACCTCAAAGAAGTAGTGACGAGGAGCCGACTTCGACACTTACTATGGGCTAATAATTTAATACAGAAATTCTAAAATAGCAGGGGTTATATAAATAACAACAATAACTCACTAACGAGAAGGGACAATTAAATTCTTTCACCAATCAATAAACTCCAAATAAATTCCTGTCATTTATACTTGTAACCTCGTAAACACAATTTAATATCAAACATGATTAGGCTCCGAGTATTATTAAGCACGAATCATGCCGAGGTCGTACGATCCGATCCAGAATAATGTGTACACTCCGAGGGACGTGCGACACGATCCATAGATGCATCTATTCCACTGTCGAGGCGTTCGACCCGATACATAAGAAGGGAGGATACTTTGTAAGCATTTAAATTTCATGTTATAATAAGGACAATACACGATGCAATAAAATTTCCATTTACGGTCAAGTAATCCACTTAAAGCTTAAGCAAGTGAAATCCGGTCCTTTACAGTTCTTCCAACAAGTTTTTAATATAATTTAGGCATTTCAATTAACAAGTAGGTGCAAATATTACAAGTAATTCATGATTTGGGTCCTAAACTACCTGGACATAAGCATAAATAGTAGCTACGCACGGACTCTCCTCACCTCGTGCGTACGTGGCCCCCATAATTAGACACAAATATTAATTTGAATCACCTATGGGGTAAATTCTCTCTTACAAGGTTAGACACGAGACTTACCTCGTCTCAAAGCTTTCTTCTCTCAAATTCACTCTAAAGCCTCAACTCGGTGTCGAACAATTCAAAACAAGTCAATGGTATATAAATTAATCAATACATGCTCAAAAGTTCATATCCCAACTATTAAGTAATTACCCAACCCCAATTGAAGAATTCCTAAAATTCACCCTCGGGCCCACGTGCCCAGATTCCGAAATTTTTTGAAGAAAGTTGTCGCCCATAACCTCATGAGCTCAAATATATAATTTTCTCTAAATTCCATAATCATTTCATGGTTAAATCCTATTTTTATCAAAACCTAGGTTTTTCATCTAAACCCATGATTTCCACAAATTTATATGTTAAAATCTACCCATAATCTATGTATTAAACTCGCATTAGGTAGAAATTATTTACCCTCAATAGCTAGGTTGAAATCCGCCTTTTTGAAGCCCCAAAATCTTCCAAGAGTGCAATAAATGACCCCAAAATAGCTAAGTCCCGATTTAAAACATTCTGCCCAGCTGCCTTCTTGTTCGCGAACGCGGAAAAGGCCTCGCATTCCGAAGGCAATATCCAGGCCTATGAAATCTTGGACTACGCGAATTCGACAAGGTCCTCGAAAACGTGAATGCTTACCAACCCTGCCCTTCGCAAACGCGTGGGCACCTTCGCGAACGCAAAGAACAATGGCGCTACGCGAACACGAACGCGAGTGGGATTTCATGAACGCGAAGGGAAATTTTTCCCATTGCCCAAATCCTTCTTCGTGAACGTGATTGCCCTCCTGCATTCAAAAATAAGGAAACCAGAACTGGAAAATCTGGTTCTCCTCAACTTAGCTCCAGGCGATCCGAAACACACCCGAGCCCCTCGGGACACCGTCCAACTACACCAACAAGTATTAAACCTAATACGAACCTGATCGAACTCTCAAAATGCGTAAAACAATAACAAAACCAAGAATCACACCCCAAAACCAAATCGAACCAAGATATGAACTTCAAGTTTTCAAATCGCTCTGAATCATACTTAGACTACTAGGAATGACACCAAATTTTGCGTGCAAGTCTTAAATCACCATACGTAACTATTTTCGATCTTGGAATCCCAAATGGACCTTGATAACACCAAAACCTACTTTAAATCAAATTTAAAGAACGTTAAAACCTTCAAGGAGCCAACTTTCACTATTAGGCACCGAAACGCTACCGGGTTATCCAAAACTCTCTCCGAACATACAACCAAGTTCGAAATCATCATACAAACCTATTGGAACCGTCAAATAACGATTCCGATATCGTTTACTCAAAACGTTGGCCGAAGTAAAGCTTAGTTTTCTCAAGCCAAACCATGGAACCAAGTGTTCCGATTTCAACCCGAACCCTTCCAATCCCGAACTAACCATCCCCGCAAGTCAAAAAACAGTAAAAGCATATATAAGGAGTCTTATTTAGGGGAACATGGTTCTAGAAGAAAAATGTCCGGTCGGGCGTTACAGTAATCATGTGAAAGGCTTCAATTATAAACTTCACTTCGTGGTTAAAAACCTTAAATGCATTGAATTTTCATCATAGCTTACAATTTCAGAAAGCAACACATAATGAATCAATTTGCCATTGAATTTAACACCTTCCAGCTGGAAATTTTTCCCCAAAACACCCTCTATCGATTTCTTCCATTGCACTTTCGATAAGAAATTTTCTATTGTTTTCTTATATTAAAAAACTCCTTTCCAATAACTATTCAACTTACACAATCATCAAACTCGAAATATCGATTTCCTTCCATCACCAAAATACTCAGAGATTGTATTTAAAATAAATCCAGTTCAAGGTACAACCAATAAATAATATATCAAATATATCCACTAATATACAAACAAGAAAATAACAGGTAACTTCATGACTATTTTTCTGAAATGTTCTGAATATTTAAAGTAAAAAAGTAGTATTCAGGACCTAATTTCAGGCTAATGTATTCATGGTATGAAAGTGCTAAGGCCGTATATCTGAAGTTAGAAAATTCTACTTGAATACACGCTACTACTACTATTGAGCCTGCAAATGATCATGTGTTAAACCTATTGTCAAATAATAGAAAGATGCTCTTAGATTATAAAAAAAATCACCACGAAATTGTAATGACCCGACCGGTTATTTGAGAAATTTCACTTCGTTTGATGGTTTGAGGGCATGAGTAGCTCCGCATGAAGTATTATGACTTATGAAAATCGTCAATTTTTTTTCCAGGTTAATCGGAATAGGTTTGAAAGAACGATTCTCAGCTTGATGCTTTAAATTCGAAAGATTTGACCAAGTTTTTGACTTTTTAGTATTTGACCTCGGATTGGATTTCGGATGGTTCCGTTAGCTCCAGTAGGTGATTTTGGACTTGGGAGCACGTCTGGAATGTGATTTGGAAGTCCGTGGTAGAATTAGGCTTGAATTGGCGAAATTGGAATTTGGCAATTTTCGGTCGGCAGTGAAAAATTTGATATTGGGGTCAGAATGGAATTCTAGAAATTGGATTAGGTTTGTGGTGTCATTCGTGACATGTGTACAAAATTTCAGGTCATTCGGACGAGGTTTGGTAGGTTTCGGCATCGTTTACGAAATTTGGAAGTTTAGAAGTTCTTAGGCTTGAATCTGAGGGTAATTCAGTGTTTTGATGTTGTTTTGAGTGTTCTAAAGGTTCGACTAAGTTTGTATGTTGATATGTGACTTGTCGGTATTTTTGGTTGAGGTCCCGAGGGCCTCGGGATGAATCGGATGGTTAACCGAGAGTTGGGAAGTGGAATAAGGCAGTTGAAACTGCTGCTTCTGATGTTTCCGCACCTGCAGAGTGGTAACCGCAGGTGCGATGATCGCAGATGTGGAAGGTTAACCGCAGATGCGGAGTATTGGAAAGCTGAGGCAGGAGCCGCAAGTGCGGATAGTGGAGTGCACCTTCAAGACCGCATGTGCGGTGTTGTGATCGCAGAAGCAGGTTCTGAGGTCATAAGTGGGAACCACACCTGCGATGGATTTTATGTAGGTGCGGCATCGCAGAAGCGACTATTGGACCGCATATACAAAAGTTCTGGATAGAAAGTATAAATTGTGGGCTTCGCGAATTTTGGTTCATTTTCCACCATTTTTAGTCGGCTTTGTAGCTTTTGAGAGCGATTTTGAGGAGGAATTCAAGGGTTTATCAGTAAGGTAAGTGAATTGAGCCCTAATACTCGTATATGTGATTATTTCCTGTTGTTTAATCATGTAATCAATGAATATTAGGGGTGAAAAATGGGGGATTAGGGCTTGGGATTTTTGGAGAGTTTGATTGAGGTTTTGATGGGTCAAATATAGTCGAATTTTGATAAATCTTGTGTGTGTGGACTCGTGAGTGAAAGGGCTTCCTAGTTTTGTGACTTTTGTCGGATTCCGAGATGTGGGCCCGGGGGCCGAATTTGGGTGAATTTTGGGAGTTTGGACTAATTTGATAGTTTTTCGTGTGGAATTGGTTCCTTGGCCTACATTGACTGCATTGTATTGCTTTTGGATAGATTCGGGACATCTGGAGGCCGAGTCGAGATGCAAGGTCATCGCGGAGTAGGATTTTTGGCTTGATTGAGGTAAGTAACACTTCCAAACTTGGTTCTGAGGGTTCGAAACGTCGAGCTATGTGCTATGTGATTAGTATTGAGGTGACACACATGCCAAGTGATGGGCGTGCGAGCGTGCACCGTGAGAATTGTGGCCTGGTTCATTCCATGGCACCGGTTAGAGACTCTTTCTTGCTGATATCCGTGTTTCTATCATATATATGATTAAGTAAATGTTCTGCAAATCATGCTAAATATCCTGTTAGGGCTTCACGCTGATACTGTTGAGGCCCGAGTGGTCATTTCTTGCTGTCATCTCATTAGTTTAATTAATATTATGTACTCAGTCTTATTCATGCATATCCTATCACGTCTCAGTCTCAGATATCATTATTTGGCACATCATATCATTATTCCGGGCTAGTTTCATGACATTGTGAGCCCGTGTGTGTGAGACTGGAGAGTGATGACTGAATGAGGCCGAGATCCTAATTATGAGTGACAGATATGGGATCGGACTGCACGCCGCAGTGCTTATGCTGATGATATTGATAGTGCTTAGGCTGTAGGAGCCCACGGAGCCTGTAACACACCCCTAGTGAACGCAGATGATATTTTGAGGGATGGATTTCCCTGGACATGGATTTTATCTGAAGTACTGATATATGGAGATAGATTTCTCCACAGGGTTGGATTACCCTTTTCCTTGGTACCGAGTGACTTATAGTCAGCGATGAGTATGTTCTGGGATGGATTTCCCTAGGCCGGATGGCCATATGCGGTACCGAGTGGTTGAGCGTGTATATATACATATACCTAGAGATGGATTTATCCTCAGGGTTGTATTACACTTGTTCCTCGGTATTAGTTGACTTGCAGGCAGTGTTGTATATGATCCAAGATGGATTTCTCTGGGTCGGATGGTCATATGCAGTACCGAGTGGTTGAACACTTGAGAGTGGGAGCACATAGTACATTTCAT
Organism: Nicotiana paniculata; assembly: GCA_005239505.1. Taxonomy (NCBI): domain Eukaryota; kingdom Viridiplantae; phylum Streptophyta; class Magnoliopsida; order Solanales; family Solanaceae; genus Nicotiana; species Nicotiana paniculata. Next base: position 13,292 of record ML338235.1, read on the forward strand.
ACATTCTGTGCATTGACACGTAGAGTTAGCTGAGCTTTATATCTCACATTGTTCAGATCTGTATTTATTTTACTGTTTGAGCTGTATTCTTAAACTGATAGTATGCCTACTTTTTTTTCTGCACTATTTATTTATACTACCTGTTGAGCTTAAGTTCATCACTGCCTATCAGTCCATAGTTTAGACTTGTTACTTACTGAGTTGGTGTACTCACGTTACCCCTGCACCTTGTGTGCATATCCATGTATCTCAGGCCACGGTAGCAGCCTTTGACTATTCCTGTCACGGACTTTCATCGGAGATAGCGAGGTAGCTGCCTGACAATCGCAGTCCTGCCTTTCTCCTTCCTTATCTTCCTTTTAGTGTATTTTGGCTATTCTCAGACTATGATGTCTTGTTATATTTCAGAGCAGTTGTAGTATTGGCTCATGACTTAGTGACACCCGATGTTGGGGTTTATTTTCCGCATTTTTGGTTTGAGTTTATCTCTTTCACGCTTATTTTAGTTTTGAAAAAAGTGCTATTATCTAAATTTGTATGAAATATCAAATTGCTTGGGAATGTGTCGGCTTGCCTAGTTCCACGATAGGCACCATCACGACCGAGTTGGTTTTGGGTCGTGATAAGTTGGTATTAGAGCCTAGGTTACATAGGTCTCACGAGTCATGAGCGGGTTTAGTAGAGTCATGTGGATCGATACGGAGACATCTGTACTTATCTTCGAGAGGCTGAAGAACACTTAGGAAACTTCACATTCTTGAATTCTTATCATGTGAAATTGATTCAGCTTGAAATTTAACTCTTTAAATTCCTTCCATGCGTTTGTATGCGCACATGAGCGCTCGGTATCAGCTGTGCATTAACAGTTTGTGATGTCATGGATGAGGTGCGAGATGTGGTTTCAGTATGCCGATGATGGGCCAGACTGGAGAACTTGAGGCCGGGTTTTGACTGTAGCTTGAGCAGTAAGGTGTTGATTGTGTGAGCACGTGCTTTTAGATTTATATGTCCGGTAGTGTCCCTACTAGTGGAGTTTGTGGCTGGATGACTACGTGATGAGTATGATTTGATTGCGAGATTTGTTCAGATTGTTCGAGTGTGGTGAGAAGAGTTTGCTGGGGATGTAGCATGGACTATTGGGTGCTTAACTTCTGTCTTGAGTTGGTGTATGGCCTCGAGCTATTGGTGTGTTGAAGGACCTCTTGTGTAGTATAGTTGTGGAGTAGAATAGATCTTCATGTTACATTATGAGTTCAGAGTCAGGAAGATTAAGTGATTGCGTAATGTTTATGATGGTGGAACGGTATAAAGAGATATTCATTCGAGGTGAAGCATGTGGGTTATCTCCTGCGGGGTGTTCTGAAGTTTGTGGTGATCCTTATGTTATTTGTTGGAAGTCCTCTTTTACTAGTGGAATATATGTGTTGCAATTTGATTTTAGATCGCTTGTGAGAGTGGGCTTGACTGTTGCAGGGGTGAATGCGGGATTCACAGATGATCTGAAGTACTAGATGGTTTGTGTGGCACGAGCTTATGAAAGATTTAGTTCAATCTCACTATGGTATTATGGTAGTAATAGAGTCTGGGCATTGTGATTTTCTGTGTGTTTTGACCTATGGCTTTGAGCCAAGTGGGGGAGTCTGCTATTGATAAGTTGATTGCGCGGCTACGTGTCGTATTAGTTTCAGTTTGAGGTATACTGGCGAATCAGTTGTGGTTTACAGAGGTTGAGATCGAGGACGACTCGAATAAAGGAAATTTTGGATAAGGGCTGTGTTATGCTTTATAGGTATATGAGAAAAGTTGGATGAATTAGTTGTTATTGTAAGGGAGGTAATATGTATGGAGTAGGGAATCACTCGGCTACTTAGAAGGATGGGTTACTTCCATAGGTGTTGTTGTACTAGTGGGGCACATGTTGTTCGGTTCGTTTGATTAGTTTAATTGAAAACTGAGTAGAGTAGATGACTTTCGAGAATGGTTTTAATGGATTCAAGATTTATATATAATAATTGAGGATCTTCAGGATGCGTATTTGGCTAGAAACTGAGGTTTACATTAGAGGGTGTCAATACTTGTGGCATTTCTATATCATTATAGATTCTACATATCAGTATCAGAAAGGTGAAGGTAATGGCTTTAGATTCACAAGAAGTCTTTCCAGTGTACGTATTTTTAATGTGGTACTTTTGGGGATGTTTAAGAGAATATTCAGCGGCTTATGAGCCTTAGGGCGGTATGGTTTTATGCTTGGGTCCAGTGGGGTGAGTCTGGGTTGAGGATTGTGGTGTTATGGCAAGGAGGAGTATCAATTTGAAGGTAATTCAGAAGGAACTCGAATAAATAGGACAACTTGGTAGTAGGTTGGATCGGCATGATAAGGAGTAAGATCGATTCTTTGGGTTCTTATGATGTGGTAAGGATTCTACATGTGATTCGTGGAAATGCTCTTGGGTTTTGGCTACCTGCGTAGATTGGTTGAATTGGAGGGATTTAGTCCTGATGGTTGGGTTATGTGCAAGTGGACTTCAGAGAGTTCCTGATGGTCTCTACCATGGTTTGAGATGTATATTTCCGACTGGTGTGTGGGGCATGTGGCGTATTGTAATTTTCCCCCAGAATGGAATCAAATGGAAATTTCTTGTCTAGATGAGTACGTAGTTGCTTGTGAATCGGAGTGGATTATTAAGTTCTCACATTTATCATAGGATGGCAGGGTATGTGCGGTATATTGTGTAGGATTGAGATTTGTATGTGTAAGGTCACAGTTCAGTTCTAAAAGGAAGGTCATAAATCTCTTAGGCAGCATGGACAATTTTAGATGACTAGGTAAGTGATAGTACTAATTGGTGTGGCTTGAAGAGGGTATACATTTCAGAAAAAGGGAAATGTGTTTGAGTTAAGGATACTTCATTGGTATTGCGACACTCTCTTGTTTGATCGACTGCTGATATTCAAGTTTGCTAGGTGGAACAGAAGAATTTTAAGAGTATCCCTCGTGGAATGATCGAGTATTAGAGGTGTTTTAGATATTCGGGCAGTGGAGTTGAGATCGCATATGGTTATTTGTGTGCTTTATGGATTTGGAGACTGGGAGTTCTCATAAATATGTTATTTTGTGGTTGTGGACTGTGATGATGTGGGCAAAGCTATTCGGACATTAGTATGTCAATGATTTAGTCGTTGTGAACTTTCGGGGAGTTATTTATCTATTGTGGGTGACCAGAGTTGATTTGGGGTTCATTGGTAGGCCCAATATGGATGTGTGTTCTGCATCGAGTCGGATATGCTGACCCCGAACTGCTATTGTTGTGGAAGGTGCCATTCGGTTGTTGATAAGCTTATTCGTGTCCCGAGATTTGTTTTTGAGTTACTCTTGTAAGCTACGTGGGATTGTGCTTCGTTGATTTTATGCACAAGTGATATGGTTCTATTTGGGCTTTATAGCGGACTTTGAGTGAGACGGGTATTTGGGTGTTGCACGATTGATTGCACATTGGATAGGTTCTTTCGGGCTTGTATGGGATTGCGTCATTTTCTTCTCCGTGGTTACGGTGATTCACTTTTGGTGCTAGGCATCAAATTGCGTGTGGTTGATGATTTTGAGCATGGTGACTTGAGATGTTTCATGTGAACTTGTTGGATAGGGTCGCGCATTGCAGCAAAGTTATGTGGAGGTATGATCCTTCGGTTAGATTCGTGTGTTCTGGTTCTACGATGTATGATGGGTTCTTAGAATCGTGTTATGATGGTACTAGTGAGCTTGCGGTACAACTCTCTCATTTGAGTCATTTTCCATGATTTGAGTATATTTGGACTATTGCTTATTGGTGCGCAGATTGCACGGGTTGTGGCTTTAGATGGTATCGATGTGTCATGTCACAAGAGTAGTCATGTTGGATGAGATGAGATCGTTCGGATCTAGAATGAATACTATCAGATTCGATTACAGCATGCTGGAAGGATAATATCAAAATTTGGCTTAGAAATTTACTATGATCCTTGCCGAGGGAGAGGGAGATCCATGACTGTTTGATATGAGGGATGGTTATGACTTTCTGCGTGTTTCTTTCATCATCGACATTATACAAAAATGTTGGAATGAGGCTTTGTTTGATAAGAGGTTTATTATCGGTATTGGTTGTTTGAGCAGCTGCTATGATTTGAAGTTATCGCTATGAGTGTTTGAGTTAAGTGGTATATCATGTAATTACATCTTGGGTTATGGATATGGTTTGTTACAACTTGTTCGGACTTATTCAGAGTGTGGATGTAAGATTGTGATCTTATAGAAAATTCCGGATGATGGAAATTGAGTTCTAAGACTTATGGACTAGGTTGGATTAAGAAATTTCAGTCATGTTGTGTTGTCAGACCTATATGGGATAGGGTGACGTGGGATCATCCCTGGGTATGTGCATGGCAAGGTTATACAACAATTTGTTGGCTTTTGGAACAACTCTGGGCACGTTCGAGGACGAACATATGTTTTAGTGGGGGAGGATGTAACGACCCGACCGACCGTTTTGAGCATGTGCACTTTCTCTGTTGTTTGAGGGCATGAGTAGCTCCGCATGATGTATTATGACTCATGAAAATCGTCAGTTTTGGTTTTTCAGGTTAATCGGAATAGATTTGGAAGAATGATTCTCAGCTTGAAGCTTTAAATTCGAAAGGTTTGACCAAGTATTTGACTTTTTAGTAGTTGACCTTGGATTCGATTTCTGAAGGTTCTGTTAGCTCCGTTAGGTGATTTTGGACTTGGGAGCGCGTCCAGAATGTGATTTGGAGGTCCGTGGTAGAATTAGGCATGAATTGGCGAAATTGGAATTTGGCGATTTTCGGTCGGCAGTGAAAATTTTGATATCAGGGTCGGAATGTAATTCCAGAAGTTGGAGTAGGTTCGTGGTGTCATTCGTGACGTGTGTGCAAAATTTCAGGTCATTCGAACGAGGTTTGGTAGGTTTCAGCATCGTTTGCGGAATTTGGAATTTTAGAAGTTCTTGGGGTTGAATTCAAGGGTAATTCAGTGTTTTGATGTTGTTTGAGTTTTCCGAAGGTTTGACTAAGTTCATATGTTGATATGTGAGTTGTTGGTATTTTTGGATGAGGTTCCGAGGGCCTCAAGATGAATTCGGATGGTTAACCGAGAGTTGGGAAGTGGAATAAGGCAACTGAAGCTGTTGCTTCTGATGTTTCCGCACCTGCGGAGTGGGAACCGCAGGTGCGATGATCGCATATGTGGAAGGTTAACCGCAGATGCGGAGTATTGGAAACTTGAGGCAGGAGCCGCATGTGCGGACAAGGGAGCGCACCTGTGAGACCGCAGGTGCGGTGTTGTGATCGCAGAAGCGGGTTCTGAGGGCATAAGTAGGAACCGCACCTGCGATGGATTTTCCGTAGGTGCGGCGTCGCAGAAGAAACTGTTGGACTGCACATGCGGAAGTTCTGGGCAGAAAGTATAAATTGTGGGTTTCACGAATTTTGGTTCATTTCCCACCATTTTTAGTCGGCTTTGGGGCTTTTGAGAGCGATTCTGAGGAGGAATTCAAGGGTTTATCAGTAAGCTAAGTGACTTGAGCCCTAATACTCGTATATGTGATGATTTCCCGTTGTTTAATCATGTAATTAATGAATATTAGGGGTGAAAATAAGGGGTTAGGGCTTGGGATTTTTGGAGAGTTTGATTGAGATTTTGAGGGGTAAAATGGAGTCGTATTTAGATAAATCTTGTATGTATGGACTCGTGAGTGAAAGGGCTTCCTAGTTTTGTGACTTTTATCGAATTCCGATACGTGGGTCGGGCCCATATTTGGGTGAATTTCGGGATTTTTGTCTAAGTTGATAGTTATTCATGTGGAATTGGTTCCTTGGCCTATATTGACTGCATTGTATTGCTTTTGGTTAGATTCGGGACATCTGGAGGCCGAGTCGAGAGGCAAGGTCGTTGGAGAGTAGGATTTTTGGCTTGATTAATGTAAGTAACACTTCCAAATTTGGTTATGAGGAAACCCTGAGCTATGTGCTATGTGATTAGTATTGAGGTGAAACACATGCCAAGTGACGGGCGTGCGGGCGTGCACCATGAGAATTGTGGCCTGGTTCATTCCATGGCACCGCTTAGAGACTATTTATTGATGATATCCGTGTTTCTATCATGTGATTAAGTAAATGTTCTGCAAATCATGCTAGATATCCTGTTAGGGCTTCATGCCGATACTGTTGACACCCGAGTGGTCGTTGTTTGCTGTCATCTTACTAGTTTCATTGATATTATGTACTCAGTCTTATTCATGTATATCATATCATGTCTCACTCTCAAATATTATTATTTGGCACATCATATCATTATTTCGGGCTAGTTTCATGGCATTGTGAGCCCGTGTGTGTGGGACTGGAGAGTGATGACTGAGTGAGGCCGTGAACCTGATTATGAGTGACAGATAAGGGATCGGACTGCATGCCGCAATGGTTATGTTGATGATTGTGATAGCGCTTGGGCTGTAGGAGCCCCTCCGGAGTCTGTAACACACCCCCAGTGAGTGCAAATGATATTTTGAGGGATGGATTTCCCTAGACATGGATTTTTCCGAAGTATTGATATCTGGAGATGGATTTCTCCACAGGGTTGGATTACCCTTTTCCTCGGTGCCGAGTGACTTATAGTCAGCGATGAGTATGTTCTGGGATGGATTTCCCTGGGCCGGATGGCCATATGCGGTACCGAGTGGTTGAGCGTGTATATATACATATACCTGGAGATGGATTTATCCTCAAGGTTGGATTACACTTGTTCCTCGATTGGTTGGCTTGCAGTCAGTGTTGTATATGTTCCAGGATGGATTTTCCTAGGTGATGGCCATATGCAGTACTGAGTGGTTGAGCACTTGAGAGTGGGAGCACATGGTGCATTTCATACATTCTGTGCATTGGCACGTAGAGTTAGTTGAGCTTTATATCTCACATTGTTCAGATTTGTATTTATTTTACTGCTTGATTTGTATTTTTTAACTGATAGTATGCCTACTGTTTTTTTCTGCATTGTTTATTTCTATTACCTGTTGAGGTTATGTTCATCACTGCCTATCAGTCCATAGTTTGGACTTGTTACTTACTGAGTTGGTGTGCTCACGATACCCCCTGCACCTTGTATGCAGATCTAGGTATCTCCGACCACGGTAGCGGCCTTTGACTATTCCAATCGTGGACTTTCATCGGAGATAGCGAGGTAGCTTCCTGGCAACCGCAGTCCTGCTTTCTCCTTCCTTATCTTTCTTTTAGTGTATTTTGGATATTCTCAGATTATGATGTCTTGTTATATTTCAAAACAGTTGTAGTATTCACCCAGGACTTAGTGGCACCCGATGTTGGGGTTTATTTTCCGCATTTTTGGTTTGAGTTTATCTCTTTCACGCATATTTTAGTTTTGAAAAAAAGCTATTATCTAAATTTTATGAAATATCGAATTGTTTGGGAATGTGTCGGCTTGCCTAGTTTCACGATAGGCGCCATCACGACCGGGTTGGTTTTGGGTCGAGATAGAAATTTAATCAACAACTTAATTCAACTTAATAGCACTAATAAAACTCGAATACATATTGTCAGGGGAAAATCCACTCGAACAACCAAAATTATATAGAAGAAATCTGAAAGTTTTCAACTTCATGAGTACAGTCCAAAAGAAAACTTACTGTTGGATGAGAACTTCTGTGATTGTTTTGAGAAATTTACTTTTGCGTTAGTAATTTTTGAAGAAATCGAGGGAGAAACTGTTCATGAGTTTTTCCTGAGTTTGAAAATAAACGAGGGTTTGGAAAAGAAAAGATATGAAGAAAAGGTAAAAAAGTCTTTTCATATTAATTATAACACGAAAATGGCTCTTCGTTTAGCATAAAAAGTGGGGTCTAAGCCTTAAATAGTAGGTTAAAAAATACCCTCCCTACACATCATTTTGGCAATCGGAATCCACAACCTAGTTGCTCAATCTATTTCGTAAAAATTTCACCGGGCGCCCTATTTGGCCGCCCCAGTCATGACCCAAAACTTATAATAGATCGCGATGGCTCCTAATGTCGTTGTTAGGCAAGCCCATACGTCAACCTCCAATTTAATTATTCCTTTTTAACTTTTAAAAATAGAAAATTTCCTTAAATACACCGAATAAAAGAAAAATCTCATGGAACCGTAGATACTTATTTCCCAAAAATATCAAGTGTGAATAGCACATAAACCACTGTGATGGTAATAATAAGTACAACGGTGCATAAACGCTAGAGGCCCCCAGAACCTGGTGCCACAAGTGCATGGGCAATCAAGGAAATATACAAAACTACTGCAAATATTGTCCGAAATAAAATAGACATAAATAGGAAATAAGGTAAAAGGAGACTCGGGTGCTGCAGATCGAAGCAAGGTAAGCAGCTCACCACTAAGTCTCCATGGAAATGCGTCTACGCGCCCAGTGACCACTACAAGTACCTGTATCAATACCTGCACAATCAGTGGAGAAGTGTAGCATGAGTATGTATAATTACACATACTTAGTAAGTATCTAGTATAACCTAGAAGAAGTAGTGACATGGGTCAACTTGACACTTACTAGTGGTCAAACAGTAATAAAGTACATAAAGTAGACATGGAGGATGTACAACAAGTCGCAACGAAATAGATAAAATATTAATAGTAAATCTCCATCATGAATCTATATATGAAAATGTCATAACTGGCCTCAAAGGCATGTACTCATCTGATATCAGAACCAAATCAAATCTCAAGCATTAAGCACAACTATGCCGAGGCGAACGACTTTGATCCCGTAGGAAACGTGATACTCAGTACTTCCAAGGCGAACGACCCGATCCCATAAGAATAGTGTTATACAGTACCGCTGAGGAGAAAGTACCGATCCCATAAGAATAGTGATACATAATAACGCTGAGGTGAATGGCCCGATCCCATAAGAATAGTGTTACCTTACTGCCGTGGTGAACGACCCGGTCCCATAAGAGTAGAGAAACTACCTAACTCCACGGAAGTACATGCGAGTCGAGAAGACACAGATCTATAGTTCATCAAATATTTCATAATTTTCCAATGTAAGAGGCTCAATCAATATTTTATTCTTACCTCAATCTCAGTTTTAAATTAAGGAAGTCAAGCACGTAGGGTAAATATAAATAACACAATTAAGGTATGATGTGAATCTAAGTCTACCAGAGATAACATAATTATAGCTCCGACAACTAGTAGCACAACAATTAATATACCTAAGGGGATAAATTCCTTCTTACAAGGTTAGACAAGAGGCTTACCTCGCTTCCAAGTTCATTATCTGGCTGTTTAACCTCACTAGAACTCCCCAAATGTCTTCGAGCAATCTGAAAGTAATCAAAAGTCTTATAAACTCATCAATATATGCCCAAAAGTTCATAATTTAACTATTAGACTAATTTACCAATTAAATTCAGAAAGTCCATAAAAGTCATCCCGGACCCACGTGCCCGGATTCAAAATTTATTGAAAATAAATGTTATCCATGACCTCACGAACTCAAATATATAATTTATTCCCAATTCCATAACAAATTTTGTTGTCAAATCCCAATTTTTACCAAATCCTAGGTTTCCAACTAAATCCCACAATTTCCACTAATTTTCATGTTAAAATCTACCCATAATCGATGTATTTAACTCAAAAATAATTAGAATTCACTTACATTATGATGCTTGATGAAAATCCTCTCAAAAGAGCTCTCAAAACAGGCCAACCCCAGTGATAATGAGAGAAAATGAGCCAAATCCCATATTAAAATCAAATCTGCCCAGGCCCGTTGTTCTTCGCAATCGTGGAAGATGGCCAATTTCTCCCTGCTGCCAAGGTACTCTTCGTGTTCGCGACATCGAGGTCGCGTTCGCGATGCCCAACTGAACCTGCCTTTTGCATTCGCGTTCCACCAGTCGCGTTCACGAAGGCCTTCTACCTTTCAGCCCATCCCACTCCAAACCATCTTCGCCTTCGTGATAAGGTCTACGTGATCCACATCCAATCCGTATTCAATAGTGAGTGGAAACGGTTGTTGGAAGAATAGAACCCAACAAGAGTCGGGGTCGATTTTCACAGGGAGTTTAATATGGGTTTTAGGGTATACACTTGATGAGAGCAAATGAAATAACTAAATTGCACTTCCAAACAAAGGATGTTGTTTCTATTCTAAATTATCACTAACAATTATAAACTAATGAGAAGAAACTAGAAAGCGAATGATTATTTTTGTTGTTTTTACCAAATGGTTAATAAGTCTAGGGATGTAACCTTCACCTAGGTGTTTTCCTAATGGGTTAAATAGGTGTTTATCTAATGGCTTAAATACGTTAACACTTGTTTTATTGATTGGGGTGTATTATAACTCTAAACTCTAAGTTATCCACTCAATACCTCTCGATCATAGAGTGATTTTTCCCAATTTGGCTTTCTCAAGCACAAATGGATATCTAGTTAAACAATTGATAAGAGTTCAAGTCGGGTTTTCTTTATATCTAGTTCAAATCCTTTAATTAGGCTAACCAAAATCTTAATTAATCTAATTTCTTGTTAGCCAAGTTATTCTAGACTTGGTCCATCTTTCTCAAGTAAAGACCAAGTAAAAAAAGGCATGAATCAATATTTGCAACCATTAATTCTAAAATTAAAGGAAAAACAAGGCTGAATAATCAACACCCAATCATAAACAAACATTACATTAAATACCCATAAGGTTTACACAAAAGGGTTAGGTCAACACCTTAGTAAGAGTCTAGCTACTCATATTGGAAAATGAAGAAAACAAAGAAGAAATACTAATTAAACTCATAATCTAAGATTAAAATGATATGCTATGGTGTTTTAATCCCAAAATAGTCACAAATTTCCTAAAATAGCAAAATACAACGGCTACAACTGCTCAAACTACAAAACTTGACCTAAAAATGTGATTCCCGTATATTTATAGTGGCCCAAAATTCGCTGACACAAATGCCCCCGGGAGGTTCTGTGGCCGCACAATTCCATGTGTGGTCCGCAGATTACTTCAACTTGCAGGGACTAGGATTATGTAGCCCTGTTCTGCGGCTGCAATGCATCTTCTGCGGTGACACAATTCTTGTGCGTTCTGCACTTCAGGCAAGGCTTCAAGTCTTGGTCATTTGCACACTCTCTAAACTTTGAATTTTTTGTCAGTGCGTACCTTGTTCTGCAGAAGATAAATTCATGCACGGTCCGCACTTTTGCTTAAAGTATGTTGGGCTTCTTCACTAGTTCTGCGGCCACAGAGAGAATTCTACGGTCTGCACTTTCTTCTGCGGCCGCAGAAATACCTATGCGGCCGCACTTCTTGTGTTCTACATCCCTTCTTTCCCTGTGAGACGAAACACTCCTTTTTGAGTTGGATTTCTTCATAGGAGCCCAAATTTCCAATATTCCTGCAATTTACACACTTTCATTAGTTTTGGGAACATAAATTAATACTTTCAGGCTCAAATAAAAGTTAAAAGGTGCTAATAAGTGGTCAAAATCTGCACTTATCACTACGCATTCACGAAGAAGGACCAGGTCCTTCACCGCATTCACGATAGCCTCCTCATGTTCGCGAAGAGTAATGTTCAACGCCCTTCACCAGCTTTTTTCACGATCGCGGAAAAACCAGCACACCAGGAATTTGAGCCATGTTCAAACATGCTTCGGGTGGTCCGAAACATACCCGAGCCACCCGGGACCCCGTCCAAATGCACCAACAAGTCCATAAACATACTACGGACTTATTCGAAGCTTCGGAACACATAACACAACACCGAAACTAAGAATCGCACCTCAAAACCTCATTAATCAACTTCTAAGCTTCAAATACATTTCAACCAACTCCGAACACGACGAAACATACTTAGACAACTTAAAGTTTGGAACCCGGTATAGGTTCATTGCTGTATATATGATTTGTCTATATATGGTGAGAAACATAGTCAGTTTGACGTGAATCGGTTGTCCGATTATTGAAATGGAAGTCCTAAAGCTTCTTGAATATTTCATTTGATTTTGGTGTCCGATTCATTGTTCTAGGTGTTATTTTGGAAATTTGATCATGCAAGCAAGTTCGTATGATATTTTTAGACTTATGTGCATGTTTGGTTTGGAGCCTCGAGGGCTCATGTGAGTTTCGGATAGCCTATGGACCATTTGAACTTAGAAAAATTTGGTTTTGAGCTTCAACTGTCATCTGGTGTGTTGTGCTTCGCGAAGGGGAATCTGGGTTAGGGGAGGATTTTGTTCTACGCGAACGCAGAACCATGGTTACGAACGCGAAGTACTGGGGCCCTGCTCTAAGTAAACGCGGCCGGTCACACGCGAATGCGTAGTTTAGTGAAGTGGAGGCTGGGAATTTGAGGTGACTTTATGCGAACATGTGCCCAGTCTCGCGAACGCGGAGCTTATGTGGGATTTACCTTCACGAACGTGTGGAGTCTCATGTGATCGCGTAGTCCAAACATGCTTTGCTCTTCGCGAACGCGTCAGGTTCATGCAAACGCTATGAACACCTGACGCCAGTGATTAAAACAGTCCCAAAAACGGGATTCTTCCATTTTTTCATAAACTCTCCATTAGAGCTTGGCCTAGAGGTGATTTTAAGGGAAAACTCAACATTAATTCGTAGGTTTGTACACTTTAACTCATTTTCTTTCATTTCTAAAATCACCCATCAATTTCTCGCCCTAATATTTGTTCTTCCATGGTAGAAAACTCGAGATTTAGGAAGAATTGAGATTTTTTTTTGTAAATTAGGGATTTAGATCTCAAATTGAAGTCAGATTCCAAAACAAATTGCATAATCGGGCTCGGGGTGAATGGGTAAATGAATTTTGGTCCGAACCTCGGGTTTTGACCAAGAGGGTCTGGGGTTAATTTTTGACCTATTTAGGGGAAAGTTTGGAAATTCTAAATTTATGAATTTTAATTGATTCCTTTAGCAATATTTGATATTTTTGAGTCAATTGTGGTTAGATACGAGTGGTTTGGAGGAGGATTCTAGGGGAAAGGCCTCAGTAGAGCTTTGAATTGGTCTTTGGAGCGAGGTAAGTGTCGTGGTTGGCCTTGAATTGAGAGATTATGACTTGTTTGCCTATTTGCTACAGGTTTAGATGTTTGGTACAACATATATGTGAGGTAACGCGTACTTATGTGTTGTTGTTGGGTCAAAACATGCGGCAGAACTTGTTTTCTTGCAATTTATTCCTTTCTTGATCATGATATCTATGCTTAGACTAGTTAATTACATTGACCGTTCTTTTCGCATTTATGAGAAATTTGAGATAATTGAGTATTGTTTTCCGAAGTTCTGGTTGGTATTGTGAAAACATTGTTGATGTGAGGCCGGTTCTTGCTTATTCTATCTCCCTTTTGTTTATGTTCATTGTTATATGGTAAGGGAGAGTGTTAATGCATGAAGGATGATGCCGTGCCGTATCTATTGATTATGATAAAAGTGAAAGTAAAAGCATGAAGGTTGATGCAATGCAGTTATTATTGTTTCACAGTGAGGTTGCGAGTAAAAGCACGAAGGGTGATGTTGTGTCGATATTATTATTTCACAGTGAGGTTGAGAGTAAAAGCCCGAAGGGTGATGTCTAGCAAGTATTATTGTTTCATAGTGAGGTCTAGAGTAAAAGCACGAAGGGTGTTGCCGTTAATTTTGTTCATTATCACTACAAGAAATCTGTCTTTTAGTGGCGACCAAAGTCGCCACAAAATCCTTATTTTTTGCCACTAAATGTTTACAGCGACTATGGAACTGCTGCAAGTACTTCCATTACTGAATGTTACTAGTGGCGACAACATGAGGTCGCCACAAAATGTATACATTTTGTGACAACCTTGTCGCTACAAAAACTAAATGTACTCGCCACAAGCAAGAGTTCCACCAGACGATTTATTGAAGACGATACTGAAGAGTAACATTTAGTGGCGACTTAGTCGCCACAAAAACAATTAGTCATCAACGGAAACTCTAATAGCGCTACTATAGAGTGATATTTAGTGGCGACTTAGTTGCCACAAAAATGGTTAGTTATCCGTGGCAACTCTAATACCGCTACTGAAGAGTCACAATTAATGATTTTCCATTAGTGGCAACTCTAATAGTGCTACTGTAGAGTAACATTTAGTGGTGACTTAGTTGCCACAAAAATGCTTAATCATGAGTGGCAACTCTAATAACGCTACTGAATTGTGATTTTTTATGGCAACTCTATATCGCTACTGAATAGTGAGTTTTTGTTGCAATTGAAACTTGCCATTAATATTACTGTAGTAGCAGCTGAATACTAGAGTTTACATTAATATATAAGTTTAAGATCATCCAATAGTATTTAAATAAAAACCAAAAGAATTTCCTAAATCAAATACTAAACATTTTCATTACTAAAAGTTCAGTTACATATATACTATGCAATACTTCACTTTCAGTGTACGCATATACATATATGTCACGACCCAAACCGATGGGCCGTGACGGACACCCGATACCTTACTCGACCGAGTACCAACGTAAGATATATTTCTTATTACATTATCGTATACACGTGACATACGGGCCTAATAGGCCAACATAATCATTTACAAACTCAAAACATAGGCCGACAAGGCCGTACAATCTTTCACGTATACGACATATGTCTACAATCCTCTAAGAGTACATAAATATCATAAAGGTCGGGATAGAGTCACGCCATGCCAAACAATACCCGTCTAAATTATACTAACCAAACAAGCGACTCCGAAGCAAATGGAGCGCACCAACATCTTCCGCTGAACTAATAGCCCACTTGGAGGGCTCTCGACCTGTCTATCGGGACATGCGGGCAAGAAACGCAGCATCCCCAGGAAAAAGGGACGTCAGTACGAATAATGTACCGAGTATGTAAGGCACATAAATAAATACATAAGAAACATGGAAGACATATAGATTACATGACTCAACTTGTAAGTCTGAATAACTCTGTAATAATAAATCACTTTTAGCATCATGCATATGCGTATGAATGTCATGTCGTGCATAGGTATATGTTTCATAACATCATCAGCCTCTGAGGGCATCCCATCATATCATATCGGCCACTGTGGGCAAAATCATCATCGTATACCAGCTGATCAGGTGGTGGTGCGTATATAACGCCATAACCTTTCCCATATCCCATATACATATATATACATACATATATACGCGTATATAACGCCGTTTGAATCATATTTCAGCCACTGTGGGCAACATCATCATCATATACCAGCTGATCAGGTGGTGGTGCGTATATAACGCCATAACCTTTCCCATATCCCATATATGTATATATACATACATATATACGCGTATATAAATCTGTTTGAATATACATACATATATACGCGTATATAATATCGTTTGAATCATATTTCAGCCACTGTGGGCAACATCATCATCATATACCAGCTGATCAGGTGGTGGTGCGTATATAACGCCATAACCTTTTACCATATCCCATATACATATATTTACACATATACGCGTATGTAACGCCATCAGGTCATGGGTCAATGCATATGTATGAAATGCTTGAAAAGTACGTAATAATCTCAATATTCCTTCTGGATAGCTTTTCCAACTGCGTATTATTCTGAGACCCATGAACAAAAAATAAGAATAATTCTCATGGGGAATCAAGAATATAGACACCCCTACTATTTCTATGAATAGAATAATTTATAGAAACTGTGTATTTTCTCGTTTCTTCAGTATAATTTGGACCATGCCAAAAGAAAGTAGGGATAGCCTTAACATACCTGGGGTAGGAAAAACTCTGTATAATATTCTTGGCATAGATTGCAGCGTACTCTGATAGAACCGCAAAATTTCTCCATTGCTAAAGCTCTAAAAATTCACTGGAATTGTTGATATTGTAGAAATCACGTTGCATTAAGGTATAAAATCTGATCTTAAGTGTTTTGAGAATAGAAGTTAGCTTCAATTTGTTTTAATGTTGGCTTCTGGTAACGTTCTTGATGGCTTCAAAGAGTCTCATAGATAGCTCTTTTCATTTCCTCATAAGATATATGATTTCATTATTTTGCTAAAAGTTATGAAGCCTTTCATGGTTTTCAAGACTTATATCTCAACTAGTTGCCACTTATTTAAGAATGACTCTTAGTCATAAATTATGACTAACAGTCATACGGTTGGTGTAGTGGTTTTTTGCCCCATGGAATTTTGATATTATCCAACAATTAATTAATTTAATTAGGTAATATCCTGCTACTTGGTAATTAACCAATTACCCGCATAATTAAGAATTATTTCAAATTACGTAAAATTTTACTTATTTTTAAATACACTTTATATATCCCACTATCATAGTCATATGATACCTTGTATGATACTAGTCCGTAAATATCGGGTATTAACGCCCGGTCGTATTTTATCCCCACATGCCAAACTTGGACGAAAATTCATTTTCTTTGACTTGCTTCCCATTTCACCTTCACGATTTTACTCATCACTTTTGAATTAGCATGATCCTTATAATCTCCAAATAATCTTTTGCTTGGAATGATGTCATTTACCTTACGATAAATTCAACGTACAATACTACAGGGTGGAACATTGTCGTAATTTAATACATGTAAAATTGACGTAATATTGCGGGGCATAACATCATTCCCCTTTTGGAATATTCGTCCTCGAATGGCTGATGCACTTATCATTTTCATAAGCCATAACTCTTGTGAGTACTTTAATATTTTTTCTTTTCATTTAGGCAACTGTTCTTTGAATAAATCCAAAGACTAGGGCATTCCCTCCTTAGGCCTCTTTCCATGCCATGACTTGTGATCGACTTCCTTTCAATCTCGTAACTGTTGCTACCTCCTATCATGCAGCCTCTACGATAATGACCTTGTAAGTGTGCCCATGCGACTCTTCTCTCCCTTTTCCTCCAACTTTTAGCCAATCTCTAGTCCTTACTTTGTAAACATATACAAGGCTTAATAGGATGCCTCTCTAGGCATCTATAGGTGTACTAAAGTTCTTTGCTCGATACTTTTTAGAACTTGAAAATATGGCTATATATTATTTCATAGACCTGGTTATCCATTTGTATGACTCTACTGCATCTATGTAGGGCACACTATACCACAATCCTTACTTTGATTTATCGTTACTGAGGTCTGCAACCAACTCCAGGTTACTCTCGTTGCTTATCCTTAAGGCTAATAGTCTAATCTCATCTCATACTGTTGAACTTATCCATCCATTGTCGATTCACCTTAATGTTGATCTACAATCTTCCATTGATAAATTGAAACTTCTTACATAATACATTTCCACTAGGGCTTATGTTGCATCGAGGAATATTTGAAGTGATTTTTCTGATCCACTTGGGGGCGATATTGTACTTAAATAATCATATTTTATAGCATCCCAATGTAATTCACCTTACGTGGGTATTTTAATTTCGTACGATTCGTGAAATCCTCTTCAAATCATTACTCAATCGAAGGCCCGAACGTCATCCTTTATCTACAACAATTACAGCCTTATTCTATTACCAGGGCAGCATTCCACCTCTTCCAAATGCCATTTGTCTTTGACTCCTTTGAATTCGTTTAGGCTATAGTGAGCTTTGTATAACTTAGAAAAAAAAATGCTCTTCTTGTTTTCATGGGCTTAATCCTGAGGACTTATCCATTTTCGTTACCTTCTCACTCGCCCGCTCTTATCCTTACTCCTGTCTTCTAGAACCTTGTCGCTTCACCATACAATAGCATGCGACCTATATCTATTTATATTACTTACAACTTTCAACTTGCTTGCGCCATAAATTTCCTTATGTTATTTTGGAACATCAAGCGAGACATCACATCGTCTCTAACTCTCCTTCACTCTCTTAGATGTACCTCTTGATATTTAAAATCCATAGGTTGGAAGATATTCCACTGGCGCCGTCGCTATCATTCTTCGATACTTAATCCCAACGCTTTTAGCCTTCTATCTGAAGTATAGATTATTCACCACCTTCTGCACATGAGTATCTCATACGTTGTTCACCTTTATCTTACTTACCTTAAAATATCACATCACATCTTATATATCTTTCATGACCTCCCTTCCACATAGGTATAATTCACATCCACATCTTGAAGTTCTATTATTATACTTGAACCTCTGGTGCATACACAATCCGATAGAAGCTTCATACTGACTACTGACGAGGCCAGTACTCTTCTAACTGGATTTATCGTAGAGCCATTATTGAATATAGTTGTTGTACTATTTTTCTTGTACCTATGATATTAAGAGTAATCCTGCAATATTCTCAGTCACGAGGTCTATAATTTTCTAGGTCCAATAATCCGATTCCTGATTTACTTTGTTGATGTAACTCTTTAGTTTCCTTCTCCTTTTGATCAGGCTTTATGCTTAAGCTATCTTCCGATCTGTGGCTTATGGTGTTACTTTAGCCTTTCATGGACGCTTATGGAATATCCATGATACCATCATCTAACAATTCAATCCTTTGTGACCTAAACTTAATTCTTTATTTTAACTTACATCGGAGTCTTCGAAGGCTGTACGATTGCCAACATATATGCTGTTTGGATAATACTCTGAAATATTAAGTGCATTCATAACATAACAAACTCTGGATCATTGATTGAATAACTTCTTTCATTCCATCTTAGCTTTCTTTCAACGTAAGTTATTACTTTTCCTGGTCTTTCTATCCCCCTTGTCGCGTCCATACTTAGCTTATCTTAGTGCCCACATTTGCCAGAGTTTTCATACAACTCATATGA
The DNA here is from genome assembly GCA_005239505.1 of Nicotiana paniculata. Lineage (NCBI taxonomy): Eukaryota > Viridiplantae > Streptophyta > Magnoliopsida > Solanales > Solanaceae > Nicotiana > Nicotiana paniculata. Next base: position 32,141 of record ML338235.1, read on the forward strand.
TCACGAATATCACTTTTAATTTTACTTCCCCTTCATTAGCCACAATAGGTGCCACTTTCCTTTGGAGTACTTACAATGTTGTTTGCGAGACTGTTGTTACATGACCATTTCCTCTTTAGGTCGTCGTGTTTAGGTTGAAGCATTTTTTCTTATCTCCGCATCTATTCTTTCGTTGTAGAACTTAGGGAGAACTCTTGACTCTCATAAAGCTATGATCTTATTACAGACCTTTTTGATCTCCTTCCTTACCTATAATCATCCATAGTTGTTTACCTCCGTGCCCTTGTTCTTGTAGGGTTGCTTCTGAATTGATATTTTGACTTCATTCCCAGTGGAACTTTATTTTATCCCCGTAACACTCATACTGTAACTTTAACTACCCCAACTCTTGTTTGAATATATATCTTTGAGTGTTATAATAATATTTTTCGAGGCTGAATTCTCCATGTTGGGTTCCACTATGTTTATCTTACACGATCTGATGACTCGTCTGTAACCTCTTGTTTAGCCATAACTGGGA
>MDKI01051963.1:0-67808 GCA_005239505.1 Nicotiana paniculata
AAGATGGTGCCTAGTTTGTCTAGTTTATCTACATTAGAGTGTGAGTCATGTCAGCTCGGGAAATATACTTGAGCCTCCTTTCCTCGTAGTATTGAGAGTCATGCAAAGTCTGTTTTTTCTTTAGTTCATTCTGATATATGGGGTCCGGGTAGAGTTAGTTCAAACTTGGGATTTCGTTATTTTGTTAGTTTCATTGATGATCATTCAAGATATACTTGGATTTTCTTAATGAAAAATCGTTCTGCGTTGTTTTCTATATTCTAGAATTTTTGTGCTGACATTAAAAATCAATTTGGTGTTTCTATTCGCACTTTTCGCAGTGATAATGCCTTAGAATATTTATCCTCTCAATTTCAGCAGTTTATGACCTCTCAAGGAATAATTCATTAGACCTTTGTCCTTATACCCCTCAGCAAAATGGGGTTGCAGAGAGAATAAATAGGCACATTATTGAGACTGCTCGCACACTTCTCATTGAATCTCATGTTCCGCTGCGTTTTTGGGGCGATGCAGTTCTCACAGCTTGTTATTTGGTTAATCGGATGCCTTCATCTCCCATCCAGAATCAGATCCCGCATTCGGTGTTGTTTCCTGAGTCACCCTTATACTCTCTTCCCCCTCGTGTTTTTGGGAGCACTTGTTTCGTACATAACTTAGCCCCAGGGAAAGATAAATTAGCTCCTCGTGCTCTCAAGTGTGTCTTCCTTGGTTATTCTCGTGTTCAGAAGGGATATCGTTGTTACTCACCTGATCTTCGTAAGTACCTTATGTCAGCAGACGTCACATTTTTTGAGTCCAAACCTTTCTTTACTTCTCCTGACCACCTTGATATATCTGAGGTCTTACCAATACCGACCTTTGAGAGGTTACTATAGCTCCTCCTTCACCTTCCGCCACAGAAGTCTTACCCATTCCAACTATTGGGGAGTCTAGTGTGGCTCCTCCTACATCCCCAGCCACAGGAACACCACTCTTGACTTATCATCGTCGTCGACACCAAGCATCCGGCCCTGCTGATTCTCGTCCTGCACCTGATCATGCTCCTGCTGCGGACCTATCTCTTCCTAGTACACCGATTGCACTTCAGAAAGGTATACGGACCACTCTTAATCCTAATCTCCATTATGTCGGTTTAAGTTATCATCATCTGTCATCACCCTATTATGCTTTTGTCTCTTTTTTGTCCTCTGTTTCTATCCCTAAGTCTATAGGTGAAGCATTGTCTCATCCAGGATGGAGACAGACTATGACTGACGAGATTTCTGCTTTACATACGAGTGGTACTTGGGAGCTCGTTCCTTTTCCTTCAGGTAAATCTATTGTTGGTTGTCGCTGGGTATATGCCGTCAAGGTTGGTCCGGATGGCAAGATTGATCGCCTTAAGGCCCGCCTTGTCGCAAGGGATATTCTCAGATATTCGGGCTCGATTACAGTGATACCTTCTCTCCCGTGGCTAAGTTAGCATCGGTTCGCCTTTTTCTATCAATGGTTGTTGTTCGCAATTGGCCTCTCTATCAGCTGGACATTAAGAATGTTGTTTGCACGGTGACCTTGAGGATGAAGTTTATATGGAGCAACCACTTGGGTTTGTTGCTTAGGGGGAGTCTCATGGCCTTGTATGTCGTTTGCGCCTAGTCACTTTATGGTCTAAAGCAATCTTCTCGAGCCTGGTTTGGTAAGTTCAACACAGTTATCCAGGAGTTTGGCATGATTCGGAGTAAAGCTGATCACTCTGTGTTTTATCGGCACTCTGCTTCGAGTCTCTGTATTTATCTGGTGGTCTATGTTGATGATATTGTCATTACCGGCAATGATCAGGATGATATTAATACATTGAAGCAACATCTCTCTCAACACTTTCAGACTAAGGACCTTGGCAAACTAAAGTATTTTCTAGGTATTGAGGTCGCTCAGTCTAGCTCAGGTATTGCGATATCACAACGGAAATATGCCTTAGACATTCTTGAGGAGGCAGGAATGATAGGTTGTAGACCGATTGACACTCCGATGGATCCGAATTCTAAACTTCTGCCAGGACAGGGGGAGTCGCTTAGCGATCCTGCCAGATATAGGCGACTGGTTGGTAAACTAAATTATCTCACAGTGACCAGACCTGACATTTCCTTTCCTGTGAGTGGTGTAAGTCAGTTTATGGATTCTCCGTGTGACTCACACTGGGATGCAGTTGTCCTCATTCTTCGGTATATAAAATCGGCTCCAGGTAAAGGGTTATTGTTTGAGGATCGAGGTCATGAGCAGATCGTTGGTTACTCAGATGCTGATTGGGCAGGATCACCTTCTGACAGACGTTCTACGTCTGGATATTGTGTTTTAGTAGGAGGCAATTTGGTGTCTTGGAAGAGCAAGAAACAAAATGTAGTTGCTCGATCTAGTGCAGAAGCAGAATATCGAGCAATGGCTATGGCAACATGTGAGCTAATTTAGATCAAGCAATTGCTCAAGGAGTTAAAATTTGGAGACATCGACCAGATGGAACTTGTGTGCGATAATCAAGCTGCCTTTCATATTGCATCATATCCGGTGTTCCATGAGAGGACTAAACACATTGAGATTGATTGTCACTTCATCAGAGAAAAGATACTCTCAAGAGATATTGCTACAAGATTTGTGAAGTCGAATGATCAGCTTGCTGATATTCTCCAAGTCCCTCATTGGCCTTCGTATTAGTTATATATGTAACAAGCTCGGTACATTTGATTTATATGCACCAGTTTGAGAGGGAGTGTTAGTTTAGTAGTCAAATAGGAGTAAATAACTTTAACCTTAATCCTGTATGTATTAGGAGTAGGACATGTATTATCTATATATAGGGCTCATTGTATCATTGTATGGAGTGAATAATATATTATTTTCTCCCGTGCTTTCTCACAGAGGTCAAGGTGAATAAGCAATGCATGGTCTCCTTCAAGATTGGGAGGTACGCTGACGAAGTTCTATGTGATATAGTACCCATACAAGCTTGTCATATCTTGTTGGGGCGCCCGTGGCAGTATGATAGGAGTGCTTTTTACGATGGGAGGAAAATAAATACTCTCTTGAGCATAATGGCAAGAAGTACATTCTTGCACCTTTAACTCCTTCCCAAGTGTATGAAGATAAAAAAAAGATGAAAGAATCAATGGGAAAACATGGGGAGGGATCAAAACGAGAGGCTGAAAGGAAAGAAAAAGAGGGAAAATATGAAGTGAGGTGTGAGGAGGGACAGGGCAGCAAAGAGAGAAAGAAAAAGGTGGGGAAGAGTAAAAAAAAAAGAAAGCATTGGTGAGAGGAAAGAGGCTAAGATTGAATAAAAAGTGAGCGTTGCAAAAGCCAAAGAGTGTTTAATTGCAAAAAAAGAGGGGTTGCCTATTATCTTGCTCACTTATAAGGAAGTTCTGCTTAATAATGATTCACTAGTATCCTCTTTGCCTAATGTTATTTCTAATCTTTTGCAGGATTTTGAAGATGCTTTTCCTGAGGATCTTCCTAAAGGTTTACCACCTTTAAGAGGAATAGAGCATCAAATTGATTTTGTGCCGGTATTACAAATTCCTAATAGGCCTGCTTATAGGAGCAATCCCGAAGAAACAAAAGAATTGCAAAAACAAGTAGAGGAGCTGCTTGATAAGGGATTTGTAAGAGAAAGCATGAGTCTGTGTTCTGTGCCCGTGCTTTTAGTGCCAAAGAAGGATGGCACTTGGGGGATGTGCGTGGACTGCCGCGCCATTAATAAAATAACGGTGAAGTATCGTCATCCTATTCCTCGTTTAAATGATATGCTTGACCAATTATATGATTCTCAAATATTCTCTAAAATTGATTTGAAGAATGGATATCATCAAATTAGAATGAATCCTGGAGATGAGTGAAAAACTGCCTTTAAAACTAAATATGGATTGTATGAATTGGTTAGTGATGCCGTTTGCAGCAATTGTATGCAAATTTATCCAAGTGCACTTTTTGTGTAGATAAGGTAGTTTTCTTGGGTTTTGTTGTGAGTTCTAGAGGTGTGAGGTAGATGAAGATAAAATCAAAGCGATTAAAGATTTGCCAACACCTAGGAGCATTACTGAAGTTAGAAGTTTTCATGGACTTGCTAGCTTCTATAGGAGATTTGTTAGAGATTTTAGTTCAATTGCTGCACCTTTAACTGAAGTTATTAAGAATGATAAGGTCTTTAATTGGGAAAAAGAACAAGAGCATGCATTTAATATTTTGAAGGATAAATTATGTTCTGCTCCTTTGTTACAACTACCTGATTTTAGTAAGTCCTTTGAAATTGAATGTGATGCATCTAGTAGAGGTATTGGGGCTATCTTAACGCAAAATTCTAAACCAATCGTTTATTGTAGTGAGAAGTTGAATGTGGCTGCATTGAATTATTCTACTTATGATAAAGAATTGTATCCCTTGGGAAGGGCTCTTGCTACATGGCAGCATTATTTGTGCCCAAAGGAGTTTGTGATAAAAACTGACTATGAGTCTTTAAGATACTTGAAAAGCCAAGGTAAACTGAGTAAAAGACATGCCAAATGGGTTGAATTCATTGAGACATTTCCTTATGTGATTGGCTACAAGCAAGGTAAAGACGATATAGTTGCTGATGCACTTTCAAGAAGGTACGCTCATGTTTCTACTCTTACTTCTAAATTGATGGGATTTGATCATATTAAGGATTTATATGTTGATGATTCTGATTTTGATGTAGCATTTTCGACATGTTTAAATGGGCCTTTTGAGAAGTATAATCTGAAAGATGGGTTTCTTTCTAAAGAGAATAAGCTTTGTGTCCCTAATTGTTCTTTGCGAGAAGTTTTTGTGAGGGAAGCACATTGTGGGGGGCTTATGGGACACTTTGGTGTGCCTAAAACACTTGACATCCTTGCTGAAAATTTCTTTTGGCCTAATATGAGAAGATGTAGAAAGATTTTGTGCTCAATGTCTTGAATGCAAACAAGCTAAATCTAAAGTATTGCCACATGGTTTATACACGCCATTACCTGTGCCTATTTCACGTTGGATTGATATTTCTATGGACTTTGTGTTAGGATTGCCTAGATTAAGGTATGGTAAAGATAGCATCTTTGATGTGGTAGATAGGTTCTCAAAAATGGCTCGTTTTATTCCTTGTTTAAAGACTAACGATGCTTCTCATGTTGCTGATTTATTTGTTAGAGAAGTTGTTAAATTGCATAGTATACCGCGAACTATTGTTAGTGATAGGGATGCTAAGTTTCTAAGCCACTTTTGGTGTGTGCTATGGGGAAAACTAGGAACAAAGTTGTTGTTTTCTGCTTCTTGTCATCTACAAACTGATAGGCAAACTGAGGTAGTAAATAGAACCTTAAGAAATATGTTAAGGGCTGTTCTAAAGGAAAATTAACTTCTTGGGAGGATCACTTGCCTATGGTAGAATTTGCCTACAATCGAACTGTTCATTCATCTACTGGTTATTCTCCTTTTGATGTTGTTTATGGCTTTAACCCCCTTACATCCCTTGACTTATTGCCTTTGCCTACTAATGAGATGGTTAGTCTTGATGGGAAAAAGAAAGCCGATTTGATGAAGACTATTCATGAGCATACAAGACTTGAAATTGAGAGGAAGAATGAGCAAACAACTTTACGAAGAAATAAAGGTCGAAAACTAGTTATCTTTGAGCCTGGTGATTTGGTTTGGATTCATACAAGTAAGGAGAGATTTCCTTAAAAAAGAAAGACAAAATTGCACCCTAGAGGAGATGGGCCATTTAAAGTACTTGAAAGGATTGGAGATAATGTTACAAATTGGACCTTCCAAGTGAGTTTCAAGTAAGTGCTACTTTCAATGTTGCTGACTTATCCTTGTTTAATGTAGGTTCAAATTCGAAGACGAATTCTTTTCAAGAGGAGGGGAATGATAGCTCAACGGACAAGGATAAAGCTTTAGAAGCACCAAGAAAGCCATTCACAAGGTCTCAAGCTAAGGAGAGCGCTAATAGTGGAAGAACAACTCAAGAATTATGGAGATGATTTAGCTAAGTGCTACACTCATTACATGGTCCAAGTCCAAGTCCAAGAGGAGGTAGATTGGGATCCAAGCACCAGCTAAGGAGGGCCTAATTAGGCGTCTAAATCAACCAACATAGAAGCTAACTTGGCGCCTAAATCAGCTCAAGGAGTGGCGGCTAAGACATAGGAGGAGGAGCTAAAGTTCCTTATTTTGTTTCCTAGTTTGTTAGGACATATTTGATGCTTTCCTAGGTAGTTAAGGTTTTATTTTTATTTTCCTCAGATTATTGGAATTACTTTCCAAGATTGACTTGGTTTTTATTTCCTAGAGTTTTACCTTTTCCTATGGTAGTTGGACTTGTTGTCCAAAGTAGTTTAGGACTTTATTTCTTTAATTTTTAGGTAGAATTTCGTGACCCCCTCCCTATATAAAGGGGTATCGTCTTTGCTTTTAGACTTAGACTATTATCAATAAAAATTGTGAGATTTTTCTTGCACTCTTGTGTGTGGCTACTTTTGGATTTATTCTTCAACCTTCAAGACTCAACTTAAGGGGTAAGATTAAACTCTTTCGAAATCTTAGACCACTTCTAGGTATTCAAGAAAGGTGATAATTTAGGCTTATTGTTGTTCTTGTTATTCTAAAGGGTCGGGTTTAGCAATCTATCTATTGTTTTCTAAATCTCTACCAAAGGCGATTAGTTCTTCGTTAGCTAATTGTTGTTGTTAGGATTCAATTTCAAGAATAGACTTCTTGAATTCAATCTATCTTTAATTTTTCGTTTTTTTGTTTCTTTATTTTCTTTTATTTTTTGCACTTTTCTTGATTTTCTTTATTAATTCTTGGACCCCTATCGTGCTGTTATCATTTACCTTTTAGAAAAAAAGTTTCATCAAATTTGAAAGAACTCTTTTGGTAACAAGACAGTTGTTTGGCTTGTCTGTAGGAGGGAATGGTATAATTAACATAACATTAGAGTGTTTCTACACTTTTATGGTAATGTTTATGCATGGCAGTGGATGTTTTTTATGCATCTAGATGCTGAGATGTGTGTGTTTAGGTGTTGCTGGGGAGAGAACAGTGAAAAAGCTGAGGTTATCGAAGGCACTAACAATTCCTGAGCGTACCACCGTGTCTGAGGCATGTCGGCGGATGGCAGCGAGACGAGTTGATGCTGTTTTGCTAACTGACGCAAATGCCTCTCTCTCTGGCATAGTAACTGACAAGGTCTTCTGAAAATAATCATTTTCTCGCTCTCTTATTTTATTTTCTTATTTTGTGTTTTTGCTTTTCTGTATTCAAATGTTCGGTTTACTGCTTTTTTAAAATGATTTAATTCTAGGGTTTATGCATCTCTGAAGAATTTAACACTAAAATGGTTGGTTCAAGAAGAAAGAAAATTTCCATTCTATATATTAGGGAGTGTTGTATAATTAACTTTTAATGAACTTGGTAGTGTTCAATGAAACCACAAATAGATAAGTAGACCAAGGAGGTTGTTATTGTTGTTTTTTCATTTTTTATTTTTGTAGTAATATTTTCTTTTACATATGCTTATAGGTGGAGGGCCTTTACCAAAAGGCTATTCCTTCCTTATCTATGAGTAGGCTTGGGAGTTGTTAGGCTTTAAAAATGGAGGGAATGACAATTCATAGGTGTGGTACATATATGAAAGTAAAGCTAAAGACACTTATTGCAGCACCGGAAATTAGTTGTTTCTGGATTACAGTGTTATTATTTTTAATTTTTGGATTTCTGTGTGTAGGATATTGCGACTAGGGTTATAGCTGAGGAGTTGAGGCCTGAGCAGACAATTATCTCGAAGGTCATGACCAGGAACCCCATTTTTGTGACTGCAGATTCATTGGCTATTGAAGCCCTTCAGAAGATGGTGCAAGGTGTCTTTCTTGACATTTTATACTTTGATTTCTCTCTCGCCATTAAGAAAGAAAAGGATTCAACAACTACTTTTCATACATCTTGGACTAATTTCATCGATGAATCATTCCAGAACTAATTTAGTGAGACTAGTATTGGCTTTTTTATGGGAGGCCATTCCTGTGACTGGCGCGTGATGGGGCATATAGCTTAAATTTACGAAAGTTCGAAGCTGCTTGGTAGCAGTAAACTTTTAGTGTTGCAATGTAGGAGATAAAATGCCTGGTCAAGTTATTTGCCATTGCACACATTATGGAGAAATGCCACCCTTTTAATTATTAACGCTACTATTAAGGTGATGACAATTGTAACAATAACAATTGATTATGTTTCTTTTTCTAGGGTGAACAAAAAGCCCATGTTATCCCCTTAGTGGACTTCTCTTTGTACTTGAGATACACGTTGAGCTGGTGTTAATAGAATTGTTAGATCCTACATTCAATGTTTAGTTGCAATCTCCACCTTGAAGTAATCTGATACAACAACAACAACATACCCAGTGAAATCCCACACGTGGGGGGTCTGGGGAGGGTGTCGTGTACGCAAACCTTATCCGATACCTTGTGAGAGTTAAAGAGGCTATTTCCGATAGACCATCGGCTCAAGAAAAGCATTTTCAAAACCAGTTTGAGAAAACCACGAGTAAAAAGTGATCTGAAGATATCTGATGAGAGACATATTTCTTTGTTCTTATTTTATTTTTGTCTTGTTTTGCTCGTTTCAACAGGTAAATTTCGCCATCTTCTTGTTGTGGAAAATGGTGAAATAGCAATACTCGATATTACAAAATGCCTTTATGATGCAATATCAAGGATGGAGAAAGCTGCAGAACAGGAAGTGCAATTGCTGCAGCTGTTGAAGGAGTTGAACTCGGGTGAGTTGTGCTCCAAGCGACAATAGTGCTTCGTGGAAGTGCTAGTTGCTGCGATCATGTACCAAAAGTTGATTTTATGCATTGCCTCTTATAAAAGCTCTGATTTCTGTATGTACAGTAATAATCTTTTTCATGCTTTCTTTTTATAGTGTGGTCCATTTTTCTTTTGACGTCTGTCAAAGAACAGCCCTTCACAGGAAAAATCAACTCAAAGCTGATAATACTCTATTTTACAGCTTTAGAATCAGTAATTATTGATGCTGCTAATATTGAATTTAAATTTTTGTTATCTTGGCCCACAAAAAAAAAAACCCCCGAAAAGGGAAAAAGGAGAAGACAACATGAAGTAGCTCCAACTTTATCATTAAAGGAAAAAAAAACATGAAGTTGCTGCAGCTTGCAAGTTGGACACCCCTTAAAGGGGGATGCTATGTCTTGGCGGAACAAGTCTGATATTTCATAGAAAGCTTATGAATAAGGGTGCACTCGAACAAAAGCACATTCTTGTAGCATGAACTGACACCACCTTCTTCCTCTCCTCAGTTTTCCCCTGTGATGTGCCAGCCCTGGCCATACTCAAAAGTTGCATTATTGACTATTGGTGGCCATGGATGGGTTATTAGGCATCAGTGAGGCTTAGCTAAAAATTCTAGCAGCAACTAGAAGAAAGACATGTTCGGGAGCATATCATACTGATTATGATTAACAAGCTATCTTACACCCCTCCCATCCAACAATAACAACAACAACAACATACCTATTATAGTCCCACAAGTTGGTTCTGGGGAGGGTAGTATATACGCAGACCTTACCCCAATCTGACAAGGTAGAGAGGCTGTTTCCTATAGACAATCGACTCAAGAAAAGGTGAAAATAGAGAAAAGGGAAGAAGACGAAGAAGAAAGAAAGAAGAGACAGGATATAAGGAAAAGGAGAAAAAGACAACAACAACAACAAGTAAAAGATAAAGTAGCATCAAATAGTGACAAACAGGAAAATACGATACACAGAGCGAACGAAACAATAGCCACATACTAGAGGTCAAAGAATACGAAAAAAACAAGAGCGTTACTAATACTACTATAAAAGAACGGGGAACTCTCGACTACCTACTAACCTTCGACCCTAATCCTCGGTCTCCACACCCTTCTATTCTGGGTCATGTTCTAAGTGAGCTGAAGTAGCGCCATGTACTGCCTAATCACCTCTCCCCAATTCTTCTTTGTAATGGTGTTCATGGTTCGGTTAGGATCGGTTTTTCCCTAAAAAAAACGAACCAAGTAAGTCGGTTTTTAAAATGTTGGAACCAAACCAAACTAATTAAGTCGGTTTTTTAGCGATTCGGTTTTTGTCGGTTTTTCGGTTTTTTCAGTTATTTATCGGTTTTTTTCTTAAATAGGAGACATACACTACCAAAAACATATTCCGGCGACTATATTTTCAATGGAACACGATCAAACCAATTGTTCTTTAAGAAATCTACCATTTACCATGATATACTGATGATAATTGAATAAAATAGTGATGAATAGTTTAAGTACTCAATTAAAAATCGATTATTTTTAACATAAAATAATTCTTGTACTTAGTAAAAGCAAGTTACCAATCATACTAGAATGTATAGGCAAGTAATTAGATTATTGTAGTGGCAAAGAACTAGACTTAAAATACAAACGACTAATACGTACCATAACATTTTAGAAACTTTATATAAAAATGTACATATATATAGGTGTAATAATAAATTTAAATAGCTACTTCTATAGTCAGTTTGGTTCGGTTTTTCGGTTATTTTTTTATTAAAACCAAATTTGATCGGTTTTGAAAATTCAAAACCAAAACCAAACCAAACCTAAAAAGTATCGGTTTGGTTCGGTTTTTCGGGTTTTTATGAACACCCTTACTTCTTTGGCCTACCTCTACCACTTTTCAGCCCCGCCATGGCCAACCTCTCACACCTTCTCACAGGAGCATCTGTACTCCTTCTCTGCACGTGCCCGAACTATCTCAGTCTCAACTCCCGCATCTTGTCCTCTACGGGGACCACTCTCACTTTGTCCCGAATAACTTCGTTCCTAATCTTATCTTTCCTGGTATGCCCAAACATCCATCTCAACATTTTCATTTCTGCTACTTTCATCCTTTGAACATGGGAGTTTTTGCCTGGCCAACACTAAGCCCATACAACATAGTAGGTCTAACCACCACTCTGTAGAACTTACCCTTAAGTCTTGGTGGCACCTTCTTATCACATAAAACACCAGATGCGAGCCTCCGTTTCATCCACCCCGCACCAATACGGTGGGATACCTCATCATCAATCTCCCTGTTACCTTGGATATAAACCCGAGATACTTGAAACTACTGCTCTTGGGATGACTTGGGTATCAAGCTTCATATCCACGTTTGCTTCATGTGTCTTGTCATTGAACTTACACTCCAAGTATTCCGTTTTGGTCCTGCTCAACTTGAAACCTTTAGACTCTACGATCTGTCTCCAGACCTCCAGCCTCGCGTTAACCTCGCCTCTCGTCTCACCAATAAGCAGTATGTCATCGGCAAATAACATGCACCATGGCATCTCTCATTGAATGTACCGCGTCAGCATATCCATCGCCAAAGCAAATAGGAACGGACTAAGAGTCGATCCCTGGTGCAACCCCATCACTACTGGGAAGTGATTCGAGTCACCTCCCATTGTCCTCACTCGAGTCTTAGCACCATTATATATGTCCTTGATCACCCTAGTGTATGCTATCAGAACGTCACTAACCTCCAAACATCTCCACAGAACCTCCCTTGGGACTTTATCGTATGCCTTTTCTAGGTCTATAAACACCATGTGTAAGTTCTTCTTTCTCTTCCTATACTGCTCTACCAATCTCCTCACAAGATGAATGACTTTCGTAGTCGATCGTCCCGGCATGAATCCGAACTGATTTTCGGAAAGAGACACTCCTCCTCACCCTGACTTCCACCACCCCCTCCCAAACTCTCATAGTATGACTTGGCAGCTTGATACCCCTATAGTTATTGGAGTTTTGGATATCACCCTTGTTCTTGTACAACGGAATCATCGTCCTCTACCTCCATTCTTCGGGCATCTTCTTCGTTTTAAAGATAACATTAAACAAGCCAGTAAGCCACTCCACGCCTGCACAAGCCGCACTCTTCCAGAATTCTACCGGGATCTCGTCTGGCCCAGTCGCTCTACCCCAGCTCATCTTATGCATTGCTCCCATAACCTCTTCGACCTTAATACGCCTGCAATAGCCAAAATCACGTTGACTCTCGGGGTGCCCCAACTCACCCAGCACAATGCTTCTGTCCCTCTCCTCGTTCAACAGTCTGTGGAAGTATGTCTGCCATCTTCGTCTAATATGAGCGTCTTCCATCAATACTATGCCGTCCTCGTCTTTGATGCACTGCACTTGGTCCAAGTCACAAGCCTTCCTCTCCCTCACTTTGGCTAACCTGTACAACTTCTTGTCCTTGCCTTTGCTCCCAAGTTTCGCATACATGCGTCCAAAGGCAGCAGTCTTAGCCGCCGTAACTGCTAACCTTATTTGTCTTTTTATAACATTCCCAATTCGTCCTTTTTTCCTCCTCGTTTGTGCTCTCCACTAGTTTCAAATAAGCCGCTTTCTTGACTTCAACTTTACCTTGGACCAGTGTTGTCAAAGGCACGCTTAAAGCGTGCCTTAACCCTGAAGCGAGGCTCAAAAGACGTTGAGCGCTTCGCTTTGTGGGCGTTTTTGTGTCGCGTCAAAGCTCTAAGGCGTTCTCTTCCTTGCCAATGAGTGTAATCCTGAAAAGGCGATCTTAAACAATTGATATTTTACTTTATCGTGATTTTTTTTTCAATCTCTTTGTCCATATAATTGTTATTCATGCTTATAATGATTAGTCTTAGACTACATGCATATTTTTATTTTTTCTCCGGTTGCGCCTTTTTTCATTAAAGCCAATGCTTTATTTGCGCTTTGCGCTTAAAGCCCCAACGGACCTTACAGCTTTTTTGCGCTTTTCGCCTTTGATAACACTGCCTTGGACCTCCGCATTCCACCACCAGTTCCCTATACGTCCCCCAGGGTATTCCTTCGTAACCCCTAAAACCTTTCTCGTAGCTTTCCTAATGTAGTTCGATGTCATGGCCCACATTGCAGTCGCGTCCCCACTACTCTTTCAGGCCCCAGAGCCAGTAACCTCCCCCTCAACTCCTGGGCTTTGTCCTTAGTTAAGTTTTCCCACTTGATTCTAGGTTGACTGCACACAGCTCTCTTCTTTCTATTTCTTTTGATCCCCAGATCCATTACCAGGAGCCTATGTTTGGTCATGAGACACTTACTCGGGATGACCTTGCATTCAGTGCAAAGACACTATCACATTTCTTGTAGAGAAGATAACCTATTTGAGTCCTGGCCATCGTACTCCGGAAAGTGACCAGGCGCTCCTCCCTCTTTGGAAGAGTTAGCTACCACTAAATCAAAAGCTCTAGCGAAATCCAACAGCGAAGTACCTCCCTCATTCCTATCTCCAAATCCGAACCCTCTATGCACATCGTCATAACCCCAGCAATAGCCCCGATATGGTCATCGAAATCCCCTCCAACGAAAAGCTTGTCGGTGCGCGGAATACTACGCACCACCTCGTCTAAGTCCTCCCAAAATTGCCTCATGACCTCCTCGCCTAAGCCTATCCTTGCCCTCCTATCCTCGACCACTAGCTCCCTAAGATCCCTGTCAACTAAGATACCTACCCCAGTCTTGCCCCCAGCACCTCCAGAGTTCCACAATTTATACCCGTCAATATCACGTGCCTTAGTACCCTTCCACCTGGTTTCCTAGAAACACACTATGTTGATCCTCCTCTGAAAAATCCTACCCAATTCTATAGTCTTACCCGTCAACGTCCCTATGTTCCAGGACCCAACTCTCAGCCTAGAGGCTTCCTTGTCCCCCCTTCCAACCCTTGCCCCTGCCTCCAGCCCCACCCGAGGACATGACCTTACTCTCACATCGTTAACCACAACCACTATAGACTAAGGGCTACTACTTAATCACTACCACTCAACCAACAGAGCTAAAACAACGGAAAATATGCTAAGAATATGAAAATTTAACAAGTTAAAGGTATCAAGAATAAGTACAAAAACTCTTATTAGGCCTCCTTGTAATTATGGGTGACTTCACAATTTTTGTGTAGTCTTTTATTTATATATAAATATGTTACCTCTTCAATAAAAAAATTAAAAAGAGTAAGTACAAAAACTCAAGCACGTATCAGCACAATTAATCTACCTGAAGAGACAGATGTAACAGGCAAGGTTGAATTGAATACAAGGCACTACCAATAAAGTAAATATGCTAAGAATATGAAAACTTAACAAGTTAAAGGTGTCAAGAACAAGTATAAAAACAAGAACAAAAACTCAAGCACGCATTAGCACAAATAATCTACCTAAAGAGACAGATGTGACAGGCAAGGTTGAATTTAATATAAGGCACTACCAATAGGTGCTGTACTTGAGGGACAAGATTCTGTTACTTTTTTATTACCTGCAAGAAATTAGCAGTTACTTGCACATATATGAGGCTACAGTGTATCTCTATTCAGATTTATTATTTATTGCAGCAGAGTTGCCAGGTATAGCAAGGGATACTTGAGAGAGTGCAGTTCAGGAACACCTAGTATTTATTAACTTTCTTTTTCAATTTTAACCTTTTTTATTATTAGAGTGGGCTAGAGATAGCCATTACATTGAATCACTATTTGGTAGAGAGTTTTGATTGATACATCAGTCTTAAATTCGGGTCTTCAACCAAATGCTATAATATCGATGTTTGTGATATGCTTTTTGTGGATTTGTTTGGCCTTACAAAGACCATTACTTATGAATGGAGTAGAGAGCGTGTTTGTGTGACTTTGAAACAAAGTTGATGAGTGTTTGTAGATGTGTATCCAAGTTTGCTTAGCTACCATGTACTAGTGATATAAGCTGTCTACACTTGATGCTTGGTCAATTTGCATTCCTCTCAATTTGTTTCTTGCAGCAGATTGTTCCTGATTACTTTTTAAGCTCTATTAAACTTATACGTCTGGGGTTATGGTTAACCGTCTTATGGTTTCTGCACTCAGTTTCAGCTCCATCTGCTTTCATAGCAACATTGAGGGAGCGGATGTTCAAGCCCTCTTTGTCAGCCATTGTTTCTGAAAATACTAAGTATAACTAACTTCCCTACTTCATCTTAAATTTGAGAAGAATGTGTTATATTGACTTTGAGTACCTGAATTGGTACCTTGTTATGTCATCAGGGTGGCAATAGTATGCCCCTCAGATCCTGTGTATGTTGCTGCTAAGAAGATGCGAGAATTACGGGTCAACTCAGCTATAATTTCAGTTGGAAACAAAATTCAGGGGATATTGACGTATTTACTTTTTCCTCAACAAGCTTCAATTCTATGTACATTTACTAATGTTATTATCTTCTCATGCCCAAGCATTGACAATTATGTAGTGCATAGCTAATAGATGTCTGCTGGTATTGTGATGCAGCTCAAAAGATATTCTTATGCGTGTTGTAGCACAAAATCTATCCCCTGAGCTGACACTGGTGGAAAAGGTTTTGTTTTCTCTTTATTTCTAGCCGTCTAATGAGAGTTCTAATATTTTTTGTTACTTTAGCTGTTTTTAAAAGCAAAAAGTGCCAAAAAAGAGAAGTGACATAATCCATGAGCCTTTAAACGAAGAACGAGGAGTGAAGCACAGACTTGTTACCAAAAGCAAAATACTGCTGAATGTAGTAGATTCAGTACTTATAATAATCAAAGTGCAATTACAATTA
This sequence comes from Nicotiana paniculata, assembly GCA_005239505.1. Taxonomy (NCBI): domain Eukaryota; kingdom Viridiplantae; phylum Streptophyta; class Magnoliopsida; order Solanales; family Solanaceae; genus Nicotiana; species Nicotiana paniculata. The sequence continues at coordinate 15,649 of MDKI01051963.1, forward strand.
CTAATCTTAGTATCTAAATAATGATTTCAACAGGACCATCAAAAGACAACTTCAATCAGAAAAATAAAATTTTCATTTCCAATTAATCACCTCTAAAAATGATTAATTTGTTTGATCTTGCCAAGTTCGCTTGATTGGGGAAGGTTTTATTGTGGCAGGGATGTGAAACATAAGGATCATGGTGAATTGCAGTTATGTCTCTTAGGTAAAGATGGAAGGGACAAGTCCCGAACTATTTTATTATTGTTAAAGCACCATAGGATGTATTTCGTTGTTAAATAGGTGACCTGATAGTTGAGGAAGTAACATGATGTTATTTGGTACTTATGTATATGACTTGGTGCATATTTTGAACATTTAAGAGGATGCTGGATCTGAATTTGACATATAATTCTTTAATTAACACCAAACATCCTTCTCATGGAAGTTCTGAGGTGCTCATTCAGATTCATTACTGGCAGCTGAACTTGTGTTTGGAAGTTCCCTCATTGTTCCATCTACAATCAGGGGTGGGTATCGGTCGGTTCGGTTCGGTTTTGTTGAATTTCGGTTCGGTTAATTTGGTTTTCAGTTTGTGATTTTAATAACCAAAACCGAACCATAATAACTTCGGTTCTGTTCGGTTTGGTTCGGTTTTTGGTTTCAAGCCATGACAAAAATAGTACGAAACAACGAAAATAGATTACTTTTTGCATTCGATGCAAGTGCTTCTACTGTCCTTAACTAGCCCATATACGTGTATATATCTTTAAAAAAATATACATAAAATACGGAACACATATCTTTCGTTCATACATAAAACAAATGTAATCCCTGGGCGATTAACCTTTAAACATTAAAGGTCCCCTCTTTGTTCTGTGGATCTAACTTTTGTGTGATATGATACTGATCCAACTCTTTATGTTATCTGCATGAATTTTGAGTTATCTCTGTGCTATATATTTATAACTTGGGAGGCTATACATTTGGTTTTTGGTCCTTTTTTCCCCTTTCCTCTGTGGTTAATTTGTGATTTTTGCAAAAACGAAAAATCAAAGACTAAATAATTAAGTAAAAACTAGAACTTTGAATCAAGTTCCATATCCATGTGTTCCAAAGATAAAGATCCTAGCTTGTTATCGTCTGCGGATTTTGAATGCTTATATAGAAGGGAGGAGGTTCATTTTATTAATCAAATGACAAGTTGAAGCTTGATGGCTGTTTTGCTCAATCTCCCATCGTCTTCCTATAGTTGCGGGCTATTTTCTGTTTCGGTTGTGTTATTCTTGGTTGCTCGGGTGGTATGATGTAAAAGCAACTTGATGTTGACTTCTGTACAGTTTTTGAAGGGCATGCCGATCCAAGGAAAACTTGACATGTCTTAATTTAGAAAAACTCATAGTTTGGTAGTCGAACCTTTAAGGTGATTAGTAATGCAAGGAGCTGAGCAAGAGCAATGGATGTGAAAAATGAGTAGAAAATTCGGTTCTTTGGTTTTTCGGTTTAACCAAAAACCGAACCATTAAAACCGACCACCGAACCAAACACCGAACTTTTTAAAACAATGAACCGCAAACCGACCGAATAAACCGAAAAACCGAGACCGAATAAACCGAATTTTTCGGTTCGGTCAGTATTATGCCCACCCCTAATCTACATGGTGGTCTTCATTGCTGGACTTTTTGAACAACTTATTTTCGTCTTTTACTCTTTTGACGTAATTAATATGTCCTTTTATTCAAAACCCCAATTGTTGCATCCCTTCTCTCCTATTTCACAGCTCGGAACACACCCTTCTTATAGAGATAAACGCTCTTTAAACAGCTTTTTAATCCGAAATGGCTCGGAGAAGAAAGGTTCGTTTTGGTCTACACACCGAAATTGATAATATTTGAGATTTTGCGGGATCACAAATGATCTTGTGTTTGCTCACTTTTTAGCCCCTATGTCTCTTGTCCGAGGAGAAAGCGTTTTGACTAAGACCTAGTCATATTTATAGGTAATGACACCAAGCCCTGAATGCGCAACATTAGAGACAACAATACTTGAGGCTCTGCATATAATGCATGATGGGAAGTTTCTGCACCTTCCTGTTCTAGATAGAGGTGAGCTTTTGCTTCCTGACATTCTGATTTTAATATTGAAAAGTGGTTTCCACTATCAAGTTTAATATATATTTTTGCAGATGGATGTGTCGTCGCCTGCATAGACGTATTGCAGATAACTCATGCAGCTATATCTATGGTAAACTTCCAATTGTTTCTTATGTTATATGTCTGGAAAGTGGTGACATATGAAATCCTTGTTTGTACTAGATGGAAGATAGGAAATGATTCTAGTCATGATATGGGCCTCTTTTGCATGTATCATTTTGTACTATGCTGCTTTGATGTGGATGTGCGCAGGGGAACAGATCTAGAAGTCGGATTTGTCATCACCTAAATTAAATCTTAGGTGCGCGGATACGGTTAGGAGTATGGGTAAGGGTATCAAGATATACTAGACAAATGTATATTACGACATTTACAAGTATATTTTTTGCCAATTAATTGAAATTATTAAATTAAAGCTACTATGATTAAATTCTTTCTAGTGCTTCATTGTGAACATATATAGACACAAACTCAAATCAAACCAAATATCTGATCAACCTATACTCCGCCACAGTAGTAGCGAAAGCACCCAATTTAGGTTGATTAAATTTAGTGCTGATCTGGCACCTACACCCAAAGCGTGTCAGGACGATACGATTCCCGCAAGGATTTTGATTAATCTAAGCAACATAGATTTTTGCATTAATCAATTTTTTTAAGACTTAAATAATAAAAAGGGGTGTACGTGCAAAGCCTATTTCCTTGGTGAATTGTCACTCTCTGTTTTTGTGGTGTTATGTTATTTTTTGAATAACCGAGAAATCCCTCTGGGCTGACCCTTAGGATCGACCGCAACCTTCGAAACTTGGGGTAATGGGCCCACCCGTCTACCCTTCTTCACTTAAATACCAGGCTTTATTCACATGGCGAAGGCCTCGAACCTATGACCTAAGTCACAAGTCCCTCAACCTTTGCTACTTGAACTAGCCTTGCAGGCCACTCTTCGCTTTATTTTATCAACGAGTAACCAAACACGGCTTAACCTGTTTGTTTATTTCTTCATGAGTTGTCTAAGTGATTCTTTAACATTATCAGCACCAGTTAAGTAAGTTAAAACAGAGAAGCCCTATCTAAGCTGCGAGTTTGATATAGCAATCCCATCAAACACATTTGAAAGACTGCTTCAGGAAGTGGCTATTCCCCTGAGACCAATTGTTTCAGGTTTAATATGGTGGGCATGCAGAGGTATGCATTTATATTGATGTTCTATATTAGCGATTTAGCGCGTTTCATTGGTTGCTGATCCTAGAAGTTCTAATTTTGTAAAACCTATCGTGGTTATATAGGTTATATTTTCTGCATTAGGCTCCTATTCTAGAATGTATCAACTCTATGGAGGGCTGTATTTTGAAGTGGGAGAAGGCACACTTGCTGTATTTTTTTTCAATGTTTCTAAATATATGGTTGTTGTTTCTGAAAAACGAGTTAATCATAGTCCAGATTTACCTGAAAATTGGTCAAACCGTCAAATAAAGCCTCAGTAAGTGAATTAGGACTTGCATCTATGAGGACATAATGTACAATTGTTTTTTGAGGAAGGAGTGCAATACCGAGCATGTTGTCTTAAATTTTCTGTTTCCCTTAGGTGGAGAACAGCTCTGGTGCTGTCAATGAAGTGGCCAATACTGTTGTGAGAATGCACGGGAGAAAATATTATTTATTAACAATGATACAATGAGCCTATATATAATACATATTATACTCCTACATATGGGACTGGGACATATTCTATTCCTACTACATATAGGACCAGGACATATTCTACTCCTACTACATATGGTACTAGGACTATTTATACATAACTATCTAACGCTCCCCCTCAAGCTGGTGCATACAAATCATATGTACCGAGCTTGTTATACATGTAATTAATACGAAGACCAGTAGAGTACTTGGTGAAAATATCTGCAAGTTGATCATTCGACATACAAGGCCACTAGACTCACCCTGAGCAACAAAGCCAGGTGGTTGCTGATAAAGAGAAATTGGTCGAAAGGTCGCCGGAAAAAATTGAAAATAGTGAGACTAAGCCGAATTCCACACTGATAAACAGAAGTTGGCCGAACGGTCGCCGGAAAAAATTGAAAATAGTGAGACTAAGCCGAATTTCACACTACAAAATAGGTTCTAAAACACCACCAGAAAAGTTTTTGGAAATTAATGTTTATGCTGGGAAATCACTGTTTACACCAGAAAAAGTGCACTGTTCACGCCGGAAAAAATAAAAATTGTCCGAATTTGATGTAATTTATATGGGTAGGCTCGAAATCACTGGACGAGTAAGTTGTGCTGAAGAAGTTTTGTCAAAAAGTGTCTGGAGTGGCGCACGTGCCAGAAAAGTTACTATAGCTCGCCGGAACCCTAGTTTTGGCGACGCGTGGAGACGCGTGAGGGACTTTTTGCCGTAGCGATTGATTGAGGTTTTGTCACCTGACTTTTTTCGAACAAGATGGTAGTGTTGGTTTTCGCACAAAACTTACCAATGTGGAGATAACGCAAATCAATCTTGAGTCGTCAACCGAAAATACGCATGGTGACTGACTTTTAGTTCCGATGGGACTGGAATTTCTGGGGTTTGGTTGCACAAGGGTTTCGGATTTGATGGTGGTACTAGTATATGCACAGTACCATTGTAGCAGTGATGAACCCTGAGAACAAGACGAAGTTGCCGGAAAATTGTACGGCGATGAGATCTTTCTTCCCGGATGTCGCTGGAATGACACACAACGATAATTTTCTCACTGAAGCTCTGATACCATATGGGAATGCACGGGAGAAAATATTATTTATTAACAATGATACAATGAGCCCTATATATAATACATATTTTACTCCTACTACATATGGGACTAGGACATATTCTACTCCTACTACATATGAAACTAGGACTATTTATACATAACTATCTAACAACGGTGATGCAGAAGTTTTGGGATTCAGCACCTAACCTGGAGCCACCAGACGATTATGATACACTCAGGTGCTTTTGCTTCCTACATGGTGTTGCTTTCATGACTCTGGGCATATAAAAACTAACAGTGCATGCTTTATTCTTTTGCTTATCATACAGTCTATCTATGTCTCAATTGATGATGTCAGAAGGGACAGAAGCTGGAAAATCTGGATATCCATCCTTGGGTCTTGGAAATACATTTGCTTTTAAATTTGAGGACCTTAAAGGTCGTGTCCACAGATTTAGTTTTGGTGAGTGCTGTATAGACTTCATTACATTGTGCACTAGGAACGTTAGTCAACATTTTGTAGAGGAAGGCTGTATCGTTGAACTTAATTGATTTTCCTTCAATAAGTAGATATACTCCTTCCTTTTCAGTTTGTCTTACATTTCTTCTTAGTTTGTTTAAAAAAGAATACCTCATTTTTATATTTAGTAACTCTTAAATTCCAACATACCCATTTTTGTTGTGAACAATTGCTTTTTGCAATGGATAATGCTTTCAATGTTTCAATGTTTTGATGAAGTTAGTATTAAAAGCATAAGGAGTCTGACTAAGCCTTGAAGTGCAGGCTGAAGAAACTGGAACTTCAATTAAAATTAAAGTGCTGTAATTTTTGGTTGAACAAGACACAAGTTTCCATGAATATGATTAAAATAAATGTCTGATGGGAGAAAAGGTTTTATGTTGGTAATGTTGCATTTTTTCGAAGCTTCTAAAAAGCTAATATTAGCAACTTTAAAACCTAAAAGGAGTTTCGCCCTATGATATTGACTGGAATCCTGCCATTGAGTAATCTTCTCTTGTTTAGGGTTGTGCTTTTACAACTACACTGCAGGATTCAAGGTGGCTTAATGAGGTCGATTGTTTTCTAAAATTTTAACTTTCCAGTAAAGTAAATTTAGTTATAAGAAGCAACACCAAAGCTTTTACTGCATAGGAATTTCCCCTAGAGTCTTTAGATGTTCTATTCATGCACTAATTTAACTTAATCTTAGAGCATGCAGCTGATTCTCCGCTTTTTCTTTCTCAGGCTCAGAGAATTTAGTGGAGCTTGTTACTGTGGTTATGCAAAGGTTAGGTGCAGTAGATGAACAAAATCGTCCTCAACTTTTGGTAGGTGTAAATGAAAATCTTTTTTCCACCTTGATGAATTTACCTTCTGCTCTTCATGTGGTAAATGAGGAGATGAAGATGGTATGGACTTTTTTCTATTCTTATTGCAGTATGAAGATGATGAAGGCGATAAAGTTCTGCTAACAACTGATAGTGATCTTGTTGGTGCAGTTAACCACGCCAGATCAGTGGGACTAAAGGTATGGAGATGCTCCTTGTTATGTCGAATACATAGACAGCCCCCTAAAGTTGACGCTAATTTTTATTTGGACACCTCTACTGACCCTTGTTCCTAGTAGACTCTCCAACACTCACCAAAATGTACCTATTAAACATAAAGCGCTGACATGGCATAAAGAGTGATTCTCACTACATTTAGGCGCGTGAGTGTTTACATTTTGCTGACATTGCTAAAAAATTACCAATTTCTCCCCGCTCTAACACATCTTGTTCATCTGTCTTCTTTCTCCTTTCTCCTTTCTCTCCATCTCCATCTAGGCATCTACCATTTTGGTCACCATCCTACTAATTTTTTTCTTATTTATTAATCTTAATCGTGTTTTTAAAATAAAACAAATTCCATCAGTTTTTCTCCGCCAAAATTTCTAATTCTTGCCACCCCATTATGAATATCCCCTTTCTGGTGAGTTTTCTGATGATGCTCGTTGGCATAAATCAGATTCTGGTTTGATGCAGAGTTCTCTTTCTGCTCCTTATAAGAAGGAAATCGACAACCACAAAGACTATCGTGATCCGAAAAATATAAATCGTCGTATAAATCATCACAACAGTGAAAGAACGAGAAAGAAACGACATAGTAATCTGGAGGAACGGGAACCAAAGAATGCACACGTTAGCTTTTGCACCCAAGAATGAAAAGGGAAATGGATCTGCTATATATGGAGTAAACATATATTATGCAAGATTGTTCCGTTCAGATGTTCTAGTATGGAGTAAATACTCTGCCAAGTACACCCAGCGCCTTATTAGATGTTCTACTGCCTGTTCTGTTTCTGTTTCTACTCCCCGGCAGCTTTGAAGAGGAAGAGGTCGCCAAGATTTGATATTCCGATCTCTAACGTCTTTGTTGTACTAGGCTCGTAGCTGTTATGTTTATTTCAACAGAAGATGGATGAAGAAGAAAACAAAGAAAAGCCCCAAAAAAAATGGAGAAAAAAAAGAACGATGAAAATGACGAACGGAGGGGGGACGTTTGGCGAGAGGATTATCAGAAAAGAAAATTTTTATTTTATGGCTAAAACGCTTTTTGTTTTTATTTTTCAAATCTATTTGTTTGCTTTTATTATTTTACACTTGGCGTCCATTAATTGGTTCGTTTTTTCATGTCAGCAGAGTAAAAATCATGCCCTACTTGTTTGACAAAGAATATGGCTCAGGTGTTCAATAGGTACACTGTAGTATGTTGGAATGTCTAGTAGGTACAAGTTCAAGGGTCAGTTGAGGTGTCCAAATGAAAATAAGTGCCAATTTTTGGGGGCTATCTATGTAGTTGGCCTATGTTTTTCCTATTGCATCGACTTCCATTAAGTTATGGTTGTCAAAATTGCAGGAGATCCTGTGTCACGAGCAACTGCTTCCCCTTGTTAATGAAGTTGTAATCATATTCCAGAGAGAATTTTGTGAATAGTCGGATTAGGCAGAGAAATGAATTGTCATGTGAATAATTTTAATACCAACTTGTATGTAATTAACAAGTGTTTTGATTTTCTCTGAAATTTTTTGTTTCCCTTTTACCATCAAAACTCTGTGATGATAACCAAAATTCCGTCAGGCATCTATTTCTGTCAGTGGATGTATACAGGCTTTGTGGACAGTTTGGTCATAGCATTCTTATTTTCATGACTGCTACATTTCTTTTGCAGGCCTTAAGATTGCATCTAGACTACTCTGATGTAAACCAAGAAAAATCAGCGCCAGAATTGAGTACTACATCTGTTGAGAAAGATGGATGGGGTTCACTGCACATGGGGATTTTTGCTGGCGCTGTTGTGCTAACAAGTGTTGGTGTATATGCCTACTTGAAGCGCACCAATACATGGTAAGCCAATTTTTAAGGATTCTATTCTGCTGGAAAAGCTATAGATCATGCAGAGTGGTGTGTGAAGTTCCGAAATTTTGCTGTCGGCTTTATGAACACTTTTACTATTAGTAGAGAAGGGCAGTGTTTGAAGTGATCCAAACATGTTGATATAAGAGTAGCTACAAAGAATGCTCTCCTCCTGCTCCCTAATGCCAACTGGTTGAGAAGAAGGGAAAAAAGGAGGAAAAAAAGAAGAGAGGAGAATTCGTCAGTCTTGAGTTGCAGCAACATTATTCTCGTACGTGTTATTTATGGTCAATTACTGCTGTAAATTGGAGTTTTTCCTTGTAAAATCAGTGAATTTAGGTCTTTTTAGTATTATGGAGTCAATAAGTTCATCCAAAGTTTGAGGGGATGCCTCATAACTCGAATACAGTAAATCATTTAATAGCATGCGTCTTGGTGCTAATCTTCTTTATTTAACACTAGTATTTTTTAATTTTGTAAACAAGAATTTGCAGTGTTGGAATGATGGACGAAGCTTCACTCTGGTAAGGTTTTAAAGGTATATAACATATTGAACACCCTTTGTCGAGGATTTTTTTTTACTTCTTTCAAGTTTGAAGAACCCTTGAAAAAATTCCTTGCTTCGTCACTGGTTGGAATCCAGACGGTAGAAGTTGGTCTCGAGGAAAAAACTATAGTGAAATGACTAGTATCATAGAGCAGATGAAGCATTTCAGCGACAAGTATGGCGAAATCCATGACAGATGAAGAACTGCAAAAGTCAGAATCTAGTCGTGTAGATCGTAGTCTTGGGTCCTTTGATTAAAAGGGACGTCTGAATCTTTAAACTAGAAAATGATCCACTAGTTGACAATGCTCTTTTAGGATTAAGGTTAATCATAAGTTAAAGAAATTTTATTTATAAAAAAGAGCTCATCCAATCTCAACGGCTATTATTTTTAAAAGTGGAGCTTGCTGTTCTTTTTCTTTCTTCTCATAAGCTCAAATATCAATTTCTCTAGTATCTTTCCCCAAATTTTACACTGTAATTTCCTTCCTTGACAAGCGTGGAGTAGAAATGGAAAACAATCCACCATTGTATAAATGTCAATCACGAAAACAAGCTGCACTTAAAACGAGATCGTGGTTGTGAGTACTTCATGTGGGTTGGCCCAAAAATGCCTAAGCAGGCTAAAAGAAAATTCGGGAGATTACGAATAGAAAATCGTGTATGTTATGAATAGAATTTTAATTAGAGTAAATTTCTATCTTTTAGAAAATTTGTTACTTTGCGGCTATGTCATTTTCCCCTATAAATAGAAAGGTCTTACACCATTGTAAATCATCCCAAAATTCAATAAGAATTCTCCCTTTCTGCAATTTTGTTCTTCTTTTTTTATTGTTTTATTTCCCGTTATCAGCGCGAGACTCTACCGCCTCAAGAAGCTCTTTGAGAAGATTAAGATATAACTTTTCTCATCTTTTAATTATGACTGACATTATGAAAAGAAAGTTCGTTGCCCTTGAAATTTCGGGCAAGAACTATATCACATGGGTGTTGAATGCTGAAATCCATTAAAGATAAAAATAAAGGATCTACCCAAGACTGTGCTAAGGTCTTGATTTTCTTGCGTCATCACCTTGATGAAGGGCTGAAAATATAATATCTCACAGTCAAAGATACAATTGTTTTGTAGAATGGCTTAAGGAAAGATATGGCAACTTAAAGTTGGTCACTCTTCCACAAGCACGATATGATTGGGCTCAATTGAGGCTCCAAATTTTAAATCTGTTCTGAATATAATTCTGCGATGTTTAGAATTACTTTTAAATTGAAACTTTGTGGATATACTATCACTGACTATGATATGCTTGAGAAAACGTTCACAACGTTTCATTCCTCTAATATGGTCTTGCAACAACAATACCAAGATAAAGGTTTCAAGAAGTACTATGAGTTCATTTCTCTTCTCCTTGTGGCTGAACGAAACAATGACTTGCTCATGAGAAATCACGATATTCGACCCACTGGGTCTACACCATTGCTTTGAAGTGGATGAGGTGTATTCTCATTATGTTAGGCGTGGAAAAGGTCGTGACCCTATTCGTGGTCGTGGCCGTGGACAAGGAAAAAGTTCTCCTGGTAATAATCACCCCCAAAGAAAAATAACCACCAAAAGTTGAAAGGGAAACAAGAGAAGCTAAAGACAAATAGTTCAGAAACTGAATATTATCGTTGCGGTGGAAAAGGCATTGGACAAATATTTGTTGTACACATAGACTTTTGGTTGAGTTCAAGCATCTCTAAAGAATAAAGGCCCTGAAGCTAATTTTGTCTCTGACAATGAATTTGGCATCACCTACTTGGATGTGTCAGACTTCTTTAAGCACCCTAATGGAAAAATAGACCACTTGATCGGTGATGGATCTGTGATTAAAGATGATTGAGTAGTCAGTTTTTTTATTTTTGCCTAGTCATAGTAGCTAGTGAATAAACATCATATAATCATAGTAGTAGTTTTGCAAAGAATTAATGAGTATGTCGAATTAGTACAATACTTCATTGAATAAAATTATTGGTCTTAGTCTGCTTGTTATGCTAACAGATGCACTACGACACTTTGCCTTCAAAGTTTACTGAGTTTGAATCTTATTACTAAGATTGATAATATGGCTTTGACTGATAAAGTGAAAAGCTCAAAATGCGTAGCTTTAACAACAACAACAAAAATTACTAGAAATCATTAATAGTTCAAAATGAATAAGGTACAAGAAGTAACTTGAAACAACTGGATAATCTTACTCTATTACAAGGAAGGAACACAATGCTAGCTCTATTCAGTAGAGCATCAAATGTAGAAGAAAAATAAGAAGGAATGGTATTCCTTTTCTTTTACGAATAAGTATTTTATACTATGCTAATTCTTCTGTATATTGGACACTGAAAACGATTGCCCCTACATTTATAGCTATTTTTCTTTTAAATAACACTTGTGTCGCTTATTTTTTTTATTTAACATAGTGGTTGTCCTATGTTTTTGTGTACTAATGTTCATTCGTATATTTCTTTTGTATGTCAAACCATGGGAAGCAAACATGGATATCTCTCAAAGCAAATTCGGATCAAATCTCAATTACAAAAATATTTGTTTAGTTAATTCATGTATGGCACATACAATTTTCAAAGAGGAGAAATATTTCTCTCATTTAAATATGTATAAGACAGATGTTACAATAATTTCTGGTAGTAGTAATTTAATTGAAGGCTGTGGAAAAGCTACTATAACTCTGTCTAGGGGAGCAGTAATTATCATAGATAATGATATATTCTCCTCCCAGTCCAGAAGGAACTTGTTGAGTTCTAAAGATATCTGTTGAAATGGATATCATATTGAGACAATAGATGAAAATAATTTTGAATATCTCATCGTTACCAAAAAATTTTCTGGCCAAGAAAAGGGTTATTGAGAAATTTCTATCTTATCTTGTGGCCTGTATTGGACAAGAATTGGTGCAATTGAGGCACATTCTATCATAAACCAAAAGGTTACTGATTCCATTACTTTTGTACTTTGGCATGAACGATTGGGATATCCTGGATCAATTATGATGAGACGAATTATAGAAAACTCAAAAGGGCATCCATTAAAGAATTTAAAGATTCTTTAAAATAATAAATTTTCTTGCACTTCTTGTTATCAAGGCAAGCTAATTATTAGACCATCACCAACAAAGGTTGGGTTTGAGCCCCCTGCATTTTTGGAACATATACAAGAGGACATTTGTGGACCTATTCACCCACCTAGTTGGTCGTTTAGATATTTTATGGTCTTAATATATGCATCTTCTAGATGGTCTCGTGTGCCTATTATCATCTCGTAACCTCGCGTTTGCAAAATTAATAGCATAAATAATTCGATTACGGGCACAGTTTCCCGATAATCCAATTAAGTCTATTAGACTTGATAATGCTGCTGAGTTTTCATCCCAAGCATTTAATGATTATTGCTTATCCATTGGGATAAAAGTGAAACATCATGTAGCTCATGTTCACACTCAAAATGGCCTTGCAGAGTCTTTGGTTAAATATCTGCAATTGATATCAAGACCGTTACTTATATAAATGAGGTTACCCACTTCTATTTGGGGTCACGCCATTTTGCATGCATCAATGCTAGTTTGTCTCAGACCGATAAATTATCATAAATATTTTCCGTTGCAGTTAGTTTCGGGTCATGAACCTAATATATCCCATTTAAGAATTTTTGGATGCACACTATATGTTCCTGTAGCACAGTCATATCGTACCAAATGGGTCCCCAAAGAAGGTTAGGAATATATGTCGGGTTTGAATCGCCCTCCATTATTCCTACTCGAAACATTAATAGGGGATTTGTTCACTGCACGATTTGCAGACTGTCGATTCGATGAGATACTTTTCCCAAAATTAGGGGGAGAAATTAGTGAAACCAAACGAGAAATTTTGTGGAAAAATCTATCATTATCCCATCTTGATCCGCGTGCCTCTATTTGTAAAAAAAAGTGGTGCAAAAGATTATCCATTTGCAGAGAATAGCAAATCAAATGCCAGACACATTTAGAGATCTAAAAAGGATAACAAAATTACATTTCTCTACAGAGAATGTTCCAATCCGTATTGATGTCCCTGTTGGACAATCTTCTGGTGTCATAGCTAATGATTCAAACGCACGCCTAAAGCGTGTCAGACCATTGAGTTCTAAGAATCGAAATCCTAGAAAAAGAAAAATAAATGCTCAAGATGACACTATGAAAGAGCCTCATGAAGAAATCTACGATCCAACCAATCCTGAGATTCATGAGGAAATCATTGAGCCTGAGACTCAAGAAAATAAGGAAATATCGATAAATCCAATCAATATTGAGACAAATTTGAACTGATTGGATATAGTGGTGGATTATATCGTTGCATATAATGTTGCATCTATCATTATGAAAGATAGTGAGGATCTTGAACCGCAATCTATTGGAGAATGTCGACAAAGACGTGATTGGTGAAAATGGCAAGAAGCAATTCAATCATAGTTGAATTCACTTGCGAAACGTAAAGTTTTTGGGCATGTAGTCCAAACACCTAATGATGTTAAGACCATTGTCTATAAATAGGTCTTTGTACATAATAGAGATGAGAAAATTGAGGTACAAAATATAAGTCACGCCTTGTTTCACAAGGATTTTCACTAAGACCTGGTGTCAATTATGAAGAGACATAGTCACCCGATATGGATGCTATAATATTTCGTTATCTCATTAGTTTTGTTGTCCATGAAAAGCTTGACATGCATTTAAAGGATGTGGTTATCCCCTACCTTTATGTCTCACTTGATAATGAGATATACATGAAAATTCCCGAGGGATTTATAATGCCTAACACACATGATTCAAAGTCCCGCAAAGATCTTTGTATGGTCTAAAGCAATCAGGACGAATGTGGTATAATCGTCTTAGTGAATATTTATTAAAGGAATGTTATATAAATGATGCCATTTGCTATGGATCTGTAATTATGATATGGATCTAATGCTTCAATCAAAACAGAAATTGGAGCTCGGGACCATTTATGCTTGAAAAACAACGTCGAAACATAAAAAATGAGTGCAACACAACCCAAACTTATCTGAAACTCACCCGAGCCCCTCGGAACCCCGTACGAACATACCAACAAGTCCCATATCATAACACAAACTTACTCGATGCCTCAACATCAAAACCAAGAATCACACCTCAAATCAAACTTAATAAACTTTTGAACTTTCAACTTCCAAAACTCGTGGCGAATCATATCAAGTCAACTCGGAATGACCTCAAATTTTGCAAACAAGTCCCAAATGATATAACAAAGTTATTCTAATTCCCGAAACCACAATCGGATCCAATATCATCAAAGTCAACTCCCGGTCAAACTTATGAACATTCCAAACCTTCAAATTTCCAACTTTCACCAAATAGTGTCGAAACCTTCTAGAATTATCCAAATGCAGATCCGGGCATATGCCCAAGTCCAAAATCACCATCCGAAACTATCGGAACCATCAAAACTCTGATCTGAGGAAAAGTACTCAAAAGTCAAACTTGGTCAACTCTTTCAACTTAAAGCTTCAAACATGAAATTCATTCTTCCAAACTAATTCTGAATCACCCAAAAACCGATACCAATGATACGCACAAGTCATAATACATCATACGGAGCTAATCATGCCCTCAAACCACTAAGCGGAGTGCAAATGCTCAAAATGACCGGTCATGTCATTACATTCTCCCCCATTTAAACATACGTCATCCTCGAACTTGCCAGATTCGTTCCATCAAATCACCGTGTAACCTTACCATGCACAAACCCGAGGGTGATCCCACGTCACCGTAATTCATGTAATCCTGACAACAAACATAATTGAAGATCACTACTTCAACCTTAGTCCGTAAGCCTTAGAGCCCAATTTCCAACACCCGAAATTCCTTACAAGACCTGAATCTCGCATCTACACATTGTATAGGTCTGAATAAGCTATATCAAGCCATAACCATAACCCAAGACGAAATCACATGATATACCACGTAACTAGCTTATTCGTAGCAACAAGCTCTTATTGAAGTAATTGCTTAAAACCAAATCTGATACTGGTAATAAACCTTATATTAACTAAAACCTTGTTCCAAACCTCCGTATACTGATAGCGGTGAATGAAACATGCAGAAACTCATAACCACTCACCAACTCACAAGTCATGGATATCTCCCTCGTTCGCCAAGAACCATAACAAAATTCTAATCCGACTTCCGATATTATTCTTCCAAACATACCGCAATCAAATTCGGTAGCAATCACTTCAAGCCCAAGGACTTCATCTCATCAAATACAAGCTACTCTACTGACATGCCATACCAATACTTCCTAGATCCACAAATCGTGCAATCCGTGCACCAATAGGCAATGACTCAAATGTACTCAAACATGGAAGATGATTCAAATAAGAGAACCGCCCAGCAAGCTCAACAAGTACCACCACAAACGAAATGCTATGAACACATCACATATCGTAGATTCAAGACACATGAATCCATCATAATGAATCATATCTCAACATAACCCCATTAATGTGTGATCCATCCAAACACCGGTCCATATGAAATACCTCAAGCCACATTGCTCGAAATCAATGAGCACACGTAATTCGACATCAAGCACATGAAGTGCATGACCATAACCATAGAGAAGTGAATATGTCACGACCCAAATCGATGGGCCATTACGAGTGCCTGAGTCCAACTTGTCGAACACCCCTAAGTATGCGTCTAAGATATAAACATGAATTATGGGTAGGTCATGAATAATATTTGTCACTAAACTGCTGAATTGCGTGAATAACATACGTGAGAAAACATGTACAAAAGACATATATACATATACATGCAGAATACGGTAGGGCGAGCCGAAAAGGCTGCTATAGACAACTATATATCCAAAACTAGAAGCCGACAAGGCCACATACTATTCAACTATACATAACCGTCTACAGACCTCTAATAGAGTTTACAACTGTATAAAGGATGGGCCTGGGTCCCGTCGTACCCATATCTACATACAAAAATAGCGTATCAAAACTAATAACAACTCTGGATCAAGTGGAGCACACCAACTCTCGCTGATCAAGGATCCTAAAAAGGGGTAGAGTCAGCCTGTCTACCTGCACCTGCGGGCATGATACACATGCCCCAGGGAATAGAAACGTCAGTACGAATAATGTACCGAGGATGTAAGGCATGAAAATCAGTACTTAAAAGACATAAATGAAACATGGAGTAAAGGAATCCGTCTGTAAGTCTAAATAACTTTGTGAATCCTGAAATATTTATAAAGTCATGCATTGTCGTATCATGCATAGGTATATGTGTACATAACATCATCAAGCCTTTGAGAGCATCCCGTCATATCATCTCGGCCTCTGTGGGCGAAATCATTAATGTATACCAACTGATCAGGTGGTGGTGCGTATATAACACCGTAACCTTTTCCGATATCTCACATACATATAATATACACGTATATAACGACATCTGGTCATGGGTCAGTGTACATGTATAAATGAATAAAATGCATAAGAAGTACGTTTATAAGATTTCTCGGAATGTCATAAGATCAATATGCCTTCGGATAAACTTTATCAACTACGTATTTTTCTGAGACCCATGAACAGAAGATATAATAATAAGACACATGGGGAATCAAGAACATAGTCACCCCTAGTACTTCTATGAATAGAGACATTTATGAAAGTTGTGCGTTTTCTCGTTTCGTTTGTATCATATGGATCTTGCCAAAAGGAAAGAAAGGATAGCCTTTGTTTACCCTAATATTTGGATAACAATTAAACTTATATTGTGGTTTTAAGGATATGTGATTTCAACCAATACCAATAGATAAATATGAAAGTAAATGATATAATTAAACTATAAATAAATCAAACCCATGTTCAAATGGGGCTTCAGCCTCGAGTCAAGATGCCCTCGAACTGATAAGTGCAAGAATAGTAAAGACGGAATAAACTGATGAATAATAACACTAGAAATAAAGGAAGAGTTATTGTTTTTTGCTCAGTCAATGATGATGCCTACAAATGATTAGAACTCATCTTTATATAGTAAAGGAATTATACTTATGGTATAACTCTAATTACAGAAGGAAATCGTATAATCACCTAATTAACCGCTTCTGATTTGATCCATTCCGAAATTTACGTCACGATCCTCGACCAATCACGGATATCTCGCTTTACCGT
Source organism: Nicotiana paniculata (assembly GCA_005239505.1). Lineage (NCBI taxonomy): Eukaryota > Viridiplantae > Streptophyta > Magnoliopsida > Solanales > Solanaceae > Nicotiana > Nicotiana paniculata. The sequence continues at coordinate 32,714 of MDKI01051963.1, forward strand.
TACAAAGCTATCCCCAATGTTACTAGGAATCTATCTCCCTTGACTTCGACTGACACCGACCTCGATCTAGAAATAGACTTTGATCTCGAACTCAATGCCTCAGCTCTTCAATGCAACGTCCCAGTCTTGATCAAATAGTAAAATCGGGTGGCCCCGTATACAAATAGTCCCCTCGTTTCTTGGAGCGTGGTGACTAGAAACGAGCTGAGCCTTTGATTCTTATCGGTCTCGATGAATTATGATGTCATCCCCGTGACGTAAGCGATGGAAGTGATCGAAACATCCCGTCGATATAGTTAACCAAACCATTAATGAGCGTCAGTTGGCGGTCGACCACTAGTGTCGTTGGACCGTCACCGTAAATCCATCAATAGGCCTCCTTCTTGTTGAATCAAACTTTACCTTCACCTTCATCTGTTCTTCTAAGCTTTAATCTATCTCAAGTTCTTCTCTTTCACTACTCCTTAGGTTTTTACCGCTAGACCCAAACCACCAAACCTTACTATCTTCTTCTTTCTTCAACTCATACAAAGGCAAAAACATCTAAAATGATTCCACAAAAGGAAAAAGCTTCCTCTTCTTCACGGCCGACCATCGATAAAATGCCGGTGGATCATCTCCCTGAGGAGTGTGTTCCCGACCCGTGTGTTCTTAAATCCGACTTCAAAACTGAGAAACCTCCATCGGTCCCTAGTCGGTGTGATAATGTATCGAGATACATCTGCTCAATAACCATGGGGTATCTCGAGCGAATCAATAGGGATTGCAACTGGAGGGACGAATTGGTAAAGATCCCATCCCTAAAGAGAGTATCACTACCTAGGTGGAAGGATACCTAAGTGTTTACACTTACCATTTCACGTTGGGCCCCCTCGATCTAGTCATCATTGACTTTTTCCATCAATACAAGGTGACTTTAGGCAAAATACACCCCTCATTTTGGCGCATAATGATCATGCTCTGGTTCTTCACAAACAAAGCCGAGGGGTTGTCGTTCACCCTCTATCACCTCATTAGGGTATACATCCCTCGTATCTTTCGGGGGTTGATCAAGATGCAACGTCGAGCAACCAAAGTGTTGTTCTCGAGCATTGACGAGGACAAAGACCGGGGATGGATGGGCCATTTTTTCGGGTGAGGACCTCCGATCTCATTCTGAAGGAGAAGATTCCATTTCCCAAGAAATGGAACTCGAAACGTAAGTGTTATTTCACTTGTCAATTTCCATGCTTCCTTATGTTTTTATACTTTATCTAATGTTTTATTTCGTCATGCAACGGTCATTTGGATGCCTTGAGTGATCCTCAACCTCGAGAGTTGGGTCCGAAAGCTGGCTTCAACCTCTACTTATGCTGAACGCTGCTGGCGCGATTTGGTAAAAGGTTGATGGGAGGCAAAGAACCAAGGTGAGTTTCCTCTTTCACATATCTAATGCATTGTCGATATTTCTTTTCACTTACTTAACTTCTTCTTGTGCAGGCCTGAGCAAGGATGCAGCCTTGAGGCCTCCATCTAGTGAGGAAGAGGCTATGCTCCGGCTCCGAAACCAGGGAAAGACAATAAGAGAAGAAGGGCCTTGAATTTCGAAGGCCCTAAACCGAAGAAGAAAAAGAGCTCTATTAGAAAATCGAGGACAGACGTTGTTGTTCTTCCTGCCCATGTAGTCCAACAATTAAGGGAGGAAGAGAATGAAGATGGTGAATGAAGATGGTGAATCGATGCTCGTGACTCGAGTGAGAAGATCCATCAAGACCTCCAATGACATTGAATCGGTGGCGACTGGTGAGGCCCTGCCTCATGCTGAGGAAGCCTTGGAGAAGGATCCGGGCAAGGTCCCCGAGTCGTTCGAGGTCGAGGCTATTTCTCGTCCAATGGTGAGTATATCCGATGGTCTGTTCCCGAGACCCCTCAGGTTAAAAAAAGTGCCTTGAGTGACTCACTTGGGGAAATGACAGCAGGTCACTCTCCATCCCTTCCTGCCTACTCCGAAGAGGCTATACGGGATGCTCAGGCTTTGGAGACTCCCGAAATAGGTGGAGTCCCTAGTGAGGAGGATTCTTTTCGGGACTGCTTTACCGGGGTCGAGGATGCCTCCGATCTCAATGATGCATCAAACCTCTTCGGAGAGGCCTAGCGTCTTCTGAACCAAGTAAGTCTAAGTTCTTTTGTTGGTGTAGCATTATTTCGTTTTTTTGTCTAACTTTTTCCCTTCTCTATATAGGCTTTCTCTAAGTGCCGTACCGAATTGAGACAGTGTGAGGCCGATCTGTAAAGGCTTTCAGAGGAGAGGAATGCTCTTAAGCTTCATTGTGGGCAGAAAGACGAGGAGATTAAGGACCTCTGAGCTGATCTGGTCAAAGTTCATAAGGAGCAGACCGAGCTGGACAAGCAGGTAATGACACTTATAAAAACTCACGGACTTGATTCGGGAACGGAGGCTAAAATTTCACTATCACAGTTGCAGCAGAAAATCGAGAGGATCGAGCTGTTCCGAAGGGAGGTCGACCAAGTGAAGACAGACTCCTACAAGTGGAGGGAAGGCATGGACCGCCTTGCTACTGAGAAAGAGACTACCTTAGCCCAATTGTCGTCAATCGAAGCCCAGCTTCGAAGTGCGAAGGAAAATTGCTTGGCTCAGGCTAAGAGGATTGAAGAGCTCAAATCTCATCCGGCTTCCGAACTTGCAAAGGCCCAAGATGAGGGCGAAAAAACAAAGGTCGAGGCTGATAATACGGTGGCCATATATCGGGCTGATGCCGAAGTTGTCCAAGCTCAAGTAAGGGAGGATGTTGATCGAGAACATTGGATTTCCGAGCTTGCCAAATGCCAATCTCGGAGAGAGATCCTCGAGGAGATCCACGCCCGAGGTTTTGACCTTTCCAAAGAGATAACAAAGGCAAAGGAGCATGAAGCCGATGCTAGGCTACTGGCCTCTTCTGACGACGATGATGACAATGATGACGACTTCAAGAGTGGGTCCGAGAATGATGAGGGACCCGAGGAAGAAGTTGCCCTTGAGGAGGGAGTCACCCTTGAAAAATAGTTAGAATCTTTGTACTTTTCTTTCTTTTTGTATAGGGCCCTGGTCGGTCCTTTGTAAATATCTGCATTCGTATATATAAAAATCTTTCTTCTTTGAATTTTGTTTCAATTTTTGACTTGCAAAAATTTTGATTTACTCTGTGCCTTGTGAAAATTTTTTATATACTTCATGTCTCGTGAAAAATATGTTTGAGGCTCGGATTTTAGGCAATCTTGGCCGAAACCAAACTAATATTGCCTTTGTAATCAAGTGAACTCTTGCTCGAACTCGAAGTAGTAAGACCTTTAGGTTTTAGTTGAGTGAGGATGGACTCTCGAACTCCAAAAATATAATGGCCATTAGGCTTTTGAATCGGGCCGGTATGGCCTCAGAAGAATGGCTTTTTCCCCTTTTCGGCTTAAAAAATTTAAACATATAGTAATTTGTTATGCCTTAGCATGAAGTAAGTTTGTACCCGTTGGGTTTTTTCGGGATCTAATATTATCAAACCCGATGCTCTTTATGCCTTAGTACAAGTTTGTATTCAGTTTGTTCGAAGGTTTGAATAGTTCGACACCTCTTAAGGTTTTTCGAGGGCCGATATTATCGAAGCCCTTTGGTTATTTTGCCCAGGGTAGCCCTTTTAACCGGTTTACAAAAGAATTCGAAGGCCTATTTTCATTACGGTATTCGGACGTCTCCGAGCCATGTTAGTTTGGCCGTAGCCTTGGGGTCTACCTCTTGGGCTTATTTTTCCAATAATACTTTGAACTTGTTCAAAGTGTTAGTCCTCGAGTAGGGTGGCCTTGTCCGAGGGTTGCTTCTTTGAGGTCTTATTGGTCTCGAAATTTAATAGTTCGAACATGTCAATTTTTTTTTGACGGCAGTCCCCGAGTACGAGGTTGATCGTTCGAAGTTTAGTTGCACTCAGCCCTTGAGCTAGTTTCCACAAAAAAATCATAAGTATGAAACTTGTAAAGTAGAAATTTCATTAAGGCACGGGACATCTGGTGCCTCTTTGAGGTCTTATGGTCTCAAAATTTAACACTTCGAACATGTCGATTTCGTTTACGGCAGTCCCCGAGTACGAGGTTGATCGCTCAAAGTTTAGTTGCACTCGGCCCTTGAGCCAGTTTCCACAAAAAATCATAAGAATGGAACTTGAAAAGTAGAAATTTCATCAAGGCATGGGACATCTGGTAAGGAAATATTATTATTTCAATAGTTCATACATGCGTACATGTTTTGCCACTAGGGTTCGAGAAATCTATATGGACACTCATTCGACCATTTGGTCCTTTACAAAATTTTCCTATCGAGACCATGTTGACATGAAGTGTTTTCCTTGAAAACATAACATCCGAGGATGATGTCCTTCAGTATTCGAGGTTCATTGTAAAGAAGCCTCGGATACTCTAAGTTAGCACGATCAATGGTTGCCTCATTAAAAACCTTGCCGGAAAAACCCATTTGGGATAAAAATCGGTCAAAGGAAAAAAGAGTGCAACGCGTGCTTTAAGATTTAATAACTTCATGCTTGGAGAGAACTTCTGTGCCTTCACTCGAACACCTAAAATAAGTTAGTATAAAATGTAAATGAAAAAGGAGAAGGTCATACCTCAACAATAATACTATTTGAGGAGTGATGTGTTCCAATTATTTGGTAGTTGTTCATCGTTTATCGTGCCAAGCTTGTAGGATCCCTTTCCGACGATGTCGAGTACCTGGTACGGTCCGTCCCAATTTAGGACGAGTTTTCCTTCGTTAGGGTCTCGAGTATTGAGGGTGACTTTTCTCAGAACTAAGTCCTCGATTTTGAAGTGATGAAGGTTGGTCCTTCGACTATAATACCTTTTGATGTGTTATTTTTGTGCGGCCATTCGGACGAGGGCAACTTTTCATTTTTCGTCTAGTAGCTCGAGTCTCGTATTCATAGCCTCGTGATTTGACTCTTTCATTGCGTACCGAAACCTAGCGCTGGGTTCCCCGACTTTGACCGGGATCAAGACTTCGGCGCCATATACTAAGGAGAACGGTGTTTCCCCCGTACTAGATTTTGACGTTGTTCGATATGCCCAAAGGACTTCGGGTAAAATTTCTATCCACTTTCCCTTGGAGTCGTTCAATCTTTTCTTTAGATTCTGAATGATGATAATGATTGTCGATTCGGCCTGTCCGTTTCCACTAGGATGATACAGTGTCGATATGATTCTTTTATTTTGTTATCTTCGAGAAACTTTGTTATTTTTGTTGCTGATGAATTGTTTTCCATTATCGCATACTATTTTGGCAGGTATCCCAAATCGGCATATGATGTCATCCCAGATGAAGCCTATAACTTCTTTTTCACTGACTTTCTCGAAGGCCTGTGCTTTAACCCACTTAGAGAAATAGTCAGTCATAAATAAAATGAATCTAGCTTTACCTGGGGCCAATAGCAGAGGGCCGACGATGTCCATTCCCCATTTCATGAATGGTCGTGGGGATAAGACTGAATGAAGTTGCTCTCCGGGTTGGTGGGTCATCGGTGCATACCTTTGGCACTTATCACATTTTCGAACGAATTCTTTAGTGTCTTTCTCCATATCGGCCCAATAGTATCCTGCTCTAATGACTTTGTGAACTAGTGATTCGGCACCAGAGTGGTTCCCGCAAGTACCCTCGTGAACTTCTCGTAGGACATAATTGGTGTCTCCTGGTCCCAAGCATACTGCCAACGGTCCATCGAACATCCTCCTGTATAATGTTCCATCTTCAACCAATGTGAATCACCAACTTTTGTTCGTAGAGTCCTTGATTACTTAGGGTCCGATATGAGCTTTTTGTTTTTCAAATACTTAATATATTTATTCCTCCAATCCCAGGTTAGGCTCGTGGAATTTATTTCGGCATGTACTTCTTCGATCACTGACTTCGAAAGTTGTACGACAGTCCCCGAGCTGATTTCCTTGTCTTTGACCGATGACCCTAGATTTGCAAGAGCATCGACCTCACTGTTTTTTTCTCGAGGTACATGCTGTAAGGTCCACTCTTTAAATCTATGTAAGGTTACTTGTAGTTTATCCAAGTCTTTATTTGCATTCAATCCTCTCGAACTTCGAAGGTTCTGTTGACTTGGTTTACTACCAGCAGGGAGTCGCATTTGGTCTCGATAACCATTTTTCCTAGGCTTTTAGCTAGTTCGAGAACTGCAAACATGGCCTCGTAATCGGCCTCATTTTTAGTCAATTTATAAGTTTTGACAGATTACCTAATTCTATTGCCTGTGGGCAGCTTCAAAACGATGCCTAGCCTGAACCCCTTCACATTTGAAGTACCATTTGTGAAAAAGGTCCACACCCCCGATGATGTACCTGATTTTAACAAAAGTTCCTTTTCGACCTCGGGTACGAGGGTTGGCGCGAAGTCGACCATGAAGTCTGCTAAAATTTGAGACTTGATGGTCGTTCGGGGTTGATATTCGATATCATACCCACTGATATCGACGACCCATTTGGCCAATCGGCCCGATAGTTCGGGCTTATGTAAAATATTACGAAGAGGATAAGTGGTTATCACACATATTGGGTGACAGTGAAAATACGATTTTAGTTTCCTAGAGGCTTTTATTAGGGCGAGCGCCAATTTTTCTACCCGGAGTAGGCGTTGAGAAAACTAAGGATCCTCCGGGTTCATTTGAATGAAGTCTTTTCCTGATACTCCGGGTTCATTTGAATTTGATTGTACCCGGAGTAGGCATCGAGAAAACTAAGGATCTCATGGTCGGCCGTGGCATCGATCATGTGATCGATAGTCGGTAGAGGAAAGGAGTCTTTGGGACATGCTTTATTTAAATATTTATAATCTATGCACATCCTAAGTTTTTTCCCTTTCTTAGGGACTATTACTACATTTTCTAACCATTCAGGATATTTTACTTCCCGAATGGATCCTATTTTGAGAAGCTTAGGCACCTCGTCCTTGATGAATGCATGTTTTACCTCGGGCTGGGGCCTTCTCTTTTGTTTCACTGGCCTGAACTTTGGGTCCAGGCTCAATCGATGTATTGTGATCTCCGATGGGATCCCTGCCATATCTAAGTGGGACCAAGCGAAACAATCCATATTATTAATAATAAATTTAATGAGTTTCTTCCTGAGTTCGGGGGTTAACTCCGTACCCAAGTATACATTTCGTTCGGGCAGGTACTGAATCAATATAACCTGTTCCAGCTCTTCGACTTGTTGATTTGGTGGTGTCGGAATCTTCGAGAATAATTAAGGATCTAGGGATCCAGTAGTCGTCGTCCTCTTATTCCATTCCATGCCTTTATGATTGAGTCGAGGCTGGTGGTTGTGGTTGCTATTTTGTCTCCTGTTTTCCTTTGACCTCCGATCCCTTTGTTGTCGAAAGCGCCGATATCGGTATCACCTAATCGACCGCGAACATTTCTTTTGCAGAATGTTTCACCCCATGTACCATTTTCACCTCGTCCGGTGTTGGGACTTTCAACATTTGGTGGAGAGTCGAAGGGACTGCCCTCATGTTGTGGATCCAGGGCCTTCCGAGCAGGGAGTTGTACCTCATGTCGCCCTCGATTACATGGAATTTGGTTTCTTGTATTGTTCTAGCTACATCCACCGGTAAAATGATTTCACCTTTAGTTGTTTCGATGGCCATGTTTAAACCATTTAGGACTCGAGCTGCATGTACGATTCGAATTTGCAGGCCGAGCTGCTCTACAACCCTCGGTCGGATGATATTTGTCGAGCTACCTAGATCGAATAAAACACGCTTAACTTGAATTTTATTCATAAATATAGCAATTACCAGAGCTTCATTGTGGGGTTGAGACATTCCTTCTGCTTCCTCATCGTTAGATGATACGGTGCCTTCTGGCACATAATCTCGGGTCCGTTTTTCCCTAGTAATTGATACTTTAGTGCGTTTGACACGGGCCTTTGTGGAATATCGACCCCTCCGACGATCATATGTATCACATGTTGTGGCTCTTCCTGTTTGTTTTTCCTGCTGGCGTCTCTTTCCCTGAAATGATTTTTGGCTCGATCACTTAAGAACTCTCGAAGGTGGACCTCGTTGAATAGAAGGGCTACCTCCTCTCTTAGTTGTCAACAATCTTCGGTTCTGTGACCATGCGTGTCGTGATACTTGCACATTAGATTGGGATTTCTTTGTGAAGGATCAGTTTGTATGGGTCTGGGCCACCTAGTACCTTTGATTCTTCCAATTGCCGACACAATACCTGATTCGTCGATATTGAAGTTATACTCTGATAATCGTGGTGCCTCTGTGGGATCGGCGTGCTTATCAGAACTAATTTTTCTCATAAGTCCCTGAGAACTCTGTCCTCGATCGCCCCTTCGATTATTTCGGATGGAATTGCATCTGGGGCCGCCGTTTTTGCGATCTGCATTATACGGATGATATCGGTCTCTGTTCGACCGACGTTCCCTATCGATGTTTCTCTGTTTTTTCCTACGGGCCTGTTCAGATATTCGGAATCATAAGGAGTTCCCAGTTGATCATCCTCGACTCTGATCTTTGATTGGTATCGATTATGAACATCGGCCCAAGTTACCGCCGGATATTCAATCAAGTTCTGTTTCAGTTGTCGTGACGTTATCAAACTTCATTCATTCAACCACTGAGTAAAGTCTTGAACAGCCCAATCATCTGTGATCGGCGGTAACTCCATGAATTTCATTTGGATTCGAGACACGAATTCCCTAAGCATTTGTTATCCTTCTGTTTTACTTTTAAACGGTCTTATTTCCTCGTCGCAACCTTTATTGCCCTGGAATGTGCCTTTAGGAAAGAATCTGCAAGCATGGCGAATAAGTCGATGGAATTTGGTGGTAGATCATGGTATGAAATCATTGCTCCATTTGATATAGTTTCTCCAAACTTTTTCAGTAGAACAGATTCTATCTCATCATGCTCTAAATCGTTTCCTTTGATGGCGCATGTATAGGAGGTGACGTGCTCGTTGGGATTGGTGGTCCCATTGTACTTAGGAATTTTTGGCATACAAAATTTCTTTGGAATGGTATTCGGAGCCGCACTTGGAGGAAACGGCTTATGTACAAACTTCTTCGAATCCATGCCTTTCAAAATTAGCGGTGCCCCCGGTATCTGATCAACCTGGGAGTTGTACGTTTCTACTTTCTTATCATTTGCCTCAATTTTATTTTCTCCTGATTTAGTTCTTTTTGTGAGCTCCTTGATCATCTTCATCACTGCAGGGTCAGTCCCCGTTTCACTGGCATTCGATATTTCTGATACTGACTCGGTTCGATGGGCGATTTCTGGTTCGGCCCCAGTGGGCATTCGATGCTGATTTTGTAGTTGTGCAATAGCGGCTTGTTGATCCTGTAGCATCTCGAATATCACTTGGAGACTGACTCCTCCATCACCTCCGCCTTGCGCACCTCGACCACCAGATCGGCCTTCTCTGCGTACGCTCCCTTTGGGATCTGCGCCCAAATTTGCGTTTAAGGCGATATGCGAACTGATGTCAATTGGGTTGGCAATTGGTGCTCCCTCAAGATCTGCCTGAGGCACCTCGACCCCAGGAACAACTACATTGTCATTTTCCTCGTGAAATCTAAGGTCATTATCACCATGTGTGGGTGCTGTTTGTGAGTTTGACATATTTTATCCTGAAAACAAAAATACTGACAAGAACAAGCGTAAAGTAGTGTGTGTTATCGAAATCAGTATTGAACAATCACTATTATTCTTAGCCCCACGGTGGGCGCCAAATTGTTTACCCTAAAATTTGAATAACAATTAAGCTTATATTATTGTTTTAAGGATATGCAATTTCACTCAGTACCAATTGATAAATATGAAAGTAAATGACAAAATTAAACTATAAATAAATGAAACCAATGTTCAAACGGAGCTTCAGCCTCGAGTCAAGATACCCTGGAACTGATAAGTGCAAGAATAGTAAAGACGGAATAAACTGATGAATAATAACACGAGTAAGAAAGAAAGAGTTGTATTGCTTTTTCAGTCAATGATGATGCCTACAAATGATTAGAAGTCTTCTTTATATAGTAGATGAATTCTACTTATGGTATTACTCTAACTACAGAAAGAAATCGTATAGTCATCTAATTAACCGTTTCTTTTTTGATCTGTTCTGAGATTCACACCATGATCCTCGATCAATCACGGATATCTCGATTTGCCACTACTAAGCTATCCCTGATGTTACTCGGAATCTATCTCCCTTGGCTTCGATTGACACCGACCTCGATCTAGAAAGAGACTTTGATCTCGAACTCAATGCCTCAGCTCTTCGATGCAACGTCCCAGTCACGATCAAATAGTAAAATTGGGTGGCCTGAATTTTTGCGATATACAGCCTTAACATACTTAAGCCGATTCTCTTGACAATCCCTCTAACACACGTCAATTGCGATAAAACACGCAACGGCGGATTGAAGTAGGGAAAATCCATATTATATTCTTGAGAAAGATTGTACCATACTCTCTTAGAGTCGCGATTTCACGTTGCTATAGTATTATGCAGTTTCATATGAATTGTTTGAGCTCCATCCATTACTTAGCAAACCTAGCATCACACTTTAATGAGATAAACATGTCACTTAAAATTGTAGGTTGTGGGCCCCACTTTTGTAGCTTAGTTTTGCCCAACGATCCCCTAAATATGCCACCTAGTCTAATGAACCAAGAGTCATTGTTACATATCCCCTTGCTGCCACGTTGAGGTGAGGTCTTATTTAAGCTTATCCACCAAAAATCAATTACCTTGTTAATCTCCTACTAAAAATTAATAATTAACTAATTATCCACATAATTAAGAATTATCTCAAATCACTTTCAACACACTTTATATACCTTACTATCATGGTCATGTGGTATCTTATATGATATTAGTCCATAAATACGGGGTATTATAGTTTGGATCGTATTTTATCCCAAATTGACATTCTTCAATGAAACTCATATTCTTTGATTTTTTACCCTCTAACCTTCACGGTACTTACTTACCACCTGTTATAAATAGCATAAGTATTTATAACCTCAAAAACAATCTCATTTTCGAGCCTACCTCGATTAAACTACGACAAAACTTTAACGTACAAAAACGCGAAATGTAACATCCTTCCACCCTTAGAGCGTCTGCAGACCTCTAATAGAGTGTACACCTATAAAGGACGGGACCGGGGCCCATCGTACCCATATCTACATACAAAAATAGCGTACCAAAACTAATAACATCTCCGGATCAAGTGGCAACTCTCGCTGATCAAGGATCCTAAAAAAGGGTAGAGTCACCCTATCTACCTGCACCTGCGGGCATGAAACGCAGGCCCCAGGGAATAGGAACGTCAGTACGAATAATGTACCGAGGATGTAAGTCATGAAAATCAGTACTTAAAAGACATAAATAAAATATGGAGTAATGGAATCCGCTTGTAAGTCTAAATAACTTTGTGAATCCTAAATATGTATAGAGTCATTCATGTGCATATAATTGTTGTATCATGCATAGGTATATGTGTACATAACATCTTCAAGCCTCTGAGGGCATCCCGTCATATCATCTTGGCCTTTGTGGGTGAAATCATCAACGTATACCAACTGATCAGGTGGTGGTGTGTATATAACGTCGTAACCTTTTCCCATATCCCATATACATATAATATACGCGTATATAACGTCATCTGGTCATGGGTCAATGTACATGTATAAATGAATGAAATGCATAAGAAGTAAGTTTATAATATTTCTTGGAATGTCATAAGACCAATATGCCTTCGGAGAAACTTTATCAACTACGTATTTTTCTGAGACCCATGAACAGAAGATATAATCATAAGACACATGGGGAATCAAGAATATAGGCACCCCTGGTACTTCTACGGATAGAGTCATTTATGAAAATTGTGTATTTGCTTGTTTCGTTTGTCTCATATGGATCATGCCAAAAGGAAAGAAGGGATAGACTTAACATACCTGAACCAATTCTCTTGACAATCCCTGTAACGCACGTCAATTGCGACAAAACACATAAAGGTGGATCGCAGTAGGGAAAAATCTGTATGATATTCTTGAGAAATATTGTACCGTACTCCCCTAGAATCGTGATTTCATGCTTCTATAGTATTATGCAGTTTCATATGAATTGTTTGAGCTCCATCCATTACTTAGCAAACCTAGCATCACACTTAAAGGAGATAAGAAGGTCTCTTGAAATTGTAGGTTGTGGGCCCCACTTTTGTGGCTTAATTTTACCCAAAGATACTCTAAATATGCCACCTAGTCTAATGAACCAAGAGTCATTGTTACAAAGCCCCTTGTTTCGACGTTGAGGTGAGGTCTCATTTAAGCTTATCCACCAAAAATCAATTACCTTGTTAATCTCCTACTAAAAATTAATAATTAACCAACATAATTAAGAATTATCTCAAATTACTCAAAATACTAATCACTTTTAGAACACTTTATGTACCTTACTATCATAGTCATATGGTACCTTGTATGGCACTAGTCCATAAATACGGGGTATTATAATTTGGACTGTATTTTATCTCAAATTGACAACCTTCAACGAAACTCATCTTCTTTGATTTGTTTACCCTCTAACCCTCACGGTACTTACTTACAACATGTTATAAATAGCAAAAATATTTATAACCTCAAAAATAATCTCATTCTCAAGCCTATGTGGATTAACTTACGAAAAGAAACTTCAATGTACGAAAACGCGAAATGTAATAGAACAACACAATATACCACAACCCGAAAAGACCTTAAACAAGGCCCAGACAGAAACGCATCTAGTGTATAAATTAGCTAACAAATCACCACCCATTGTAGCATAGAAGAGTAACGCATAGAATATATCAAAACATGAACAAGCTCAACTCTAACCGAATGATACACCTTTTAGCAATTGATAATAGGCTAAATTCATGTAGTTTAGTGTATATTTGTACTCCAACTTAATGATGCTTCACTGTTTTAGGAATGTGAAATGATGCTAAAATGGCTCTAATTGTTGATTTTATGTTTCGCAGGAGCAAAAAGCGCTTATGAGGACCTAGGATGGTGTTTGGATCCAAATTGAAGGAGAAAGGCCCCTTGGAGTATTTTAACGAGTGAAAAGAAGGAATAAAATTTCTGGGATAGATGACAAGTCCACTAGCGCACCCATTAGCGCAACCGCGCTAGTCCAGCGATCCCCAGGAAGAATGTATAGCCATTAGCGCGCCCAGTAGCGCGATGACTAGCGTGGGCGCGCTAGTCCAGTCGAACGCGTTATTTTCCAGGGGTAGAATTGGAAGTTTGGGGAAATTCCACTTAACCTATATAAGGTTCAACTAGCCCAAAAGAGGGAAAGAATCAAGGGTTTAGAGTCTTGTTCAAGAAAAGCAAAGTCAAGAGGCACAGAGGGAAATTGGGCATCAAATCTCATCTCTCTTCCTTGTATTTTTGTCATTGTTGATGAATTCTTCTATTGTTATTTTCAGTACAATTATGAGTAGCTAACCTATTTAGTCTAAGGTTTTGGTGGAAGCCGTTGAGGATGAACATCATGTTATATTAATATAGTTTGCTTGGTTTCAATCCCTATTTGTTCAACTAAGTTCTTATTGTAGTTGATTGAAAGGCCCTCAATTAGTTGTACCTTTGTAGTATGTATCTGCTCGGGAGAGAGTGCATATTTAGGTAGTTGTTGAACAACACCACTCCCAAAGTATAGGAGGGATCCATAACCGAGGGTTTAAAGGTTGGATTAGGGATAATGATACCTTGGGTGCAATCTAAAGTGAGCTATAATAAAAGCAAGCTAGTGTAGCTCGGGAGAGTGCGTCTAGTAAATTGTTATAATTACTCGGGAGAGATTTATGGTAGCAAGAGTGCTCATGATTGATAGAGATAATTAGTCCAAACAATAGGAAATATACAAGAAGGGATTTCATCAGTGGGGAAAACCATAACCTTAGATCCTTCTCGCATTTGTTTACAACTCAGTATTAGTTATATTTTAGTCTACTTAATTTCATTCAGTTTTAGTTAGTAAAAATACCAACAAATTGTTATTCTTAACCTTTGGGAAGTTGATTACGAAGAATCGAGTGAGTCTGATAATGATAATTGATAGGTTAATTCCCTGTGGGATTCAACTCTGGGCAAAATACTCAGATTATATTTGCAACGCCCGCTTAGTCTTTTTATAAGACATAGCTCGAGGCTGAGAAAGAAGCTGAGCCAGCCCAGGAACCGGTAATTGAGGTGGTGGCTGATAAAGAAAAATCCCAACTCACTGGGAAGAAGAGACCTCCAGTACCATTCCCACGGAGGCTGGCTAAGTATCAGAAGGTTGAGCAGTATAAAAAGTTCTTGGACATGTTGAAACAAATACAGGTAAACATTCCTTTGGTTGATGCTCTGAAGGAGATGCTTGGGTATGCCAAAATGATGAAGGTCTTAATGTCCCAAAAACTTTACTTCCAATACTTGGCCACAATGACGCTTACTCAGACTTGCAGTGTTGTTGTGACCCGACCAATTGCGAAAAAGCTATCTGATCCAGGGAGTTTCACCATTCCCTGCACCATTGTAAATTTTGCCTTTGCAAAGGCACTTTGTGATTTAGGGGCCAGCATTAATCTTATGCCCCTGTACATTTACAAGAGGTTGGGGATTGGTAGAGCTATATCAACCTCTATGTTGTTGAAGTTGGCAAACAGGACGGTGAAAAGACCGTCAGGCATTCTGGATGATGTATTGGTGTAGGTAGGGAAGTTTATGTTCCTTGCGGATTTTGTGATACTGGACTGCAGAGTGGATGAAGAGATTCCCATAATTTTTGGAAGGCCATTCTTGAACACAGGACGATCCCTCATTGATTGTGAAACTGAGGAGCTCAAGATGAGGTTGAACGACGAGGAAATCACATTCAATGTGCAGAAATCCATGAGGCGACAAAGTGAGTTCGCCAATTGTTCTCTTATTGATGTTGTGGATGTGATTTTGGAGGAATATGATGAGTCCTTAACTATTTAGGACCCCTTTACTGCATGTTTGATGAATTTGGTTGAGATAAATAGGGAAGAATTGGCAGAATGGGTGTTAGCGCTTGAAGGAAAAGGTGTTTGGCCGAGGGCACTGAGTTTGAGCCCTTACACTTAGAAAAGAGAGAGACTCCGCCAGCCAAGACATTTGTTGAAGAGCCACCCAAGCTGGAGTTGAATCCACTGCCAGCCCATCTCAGGTACGCGTTTCTTGGACCTAGTTCTACTTTACCTATTATTATCTCATCCAGTTTGCTAGATGTGTAGGAAAAGAAGCTATTACAGGTACTCACAGAGTGTAAGGCTGCCATTGGTTGGACCATGGCAGACATAAAGGGGATCAACTCGGCATACTTTATGCACAAAATTCTGCTGGAAGAGGGGCACAAACCTTCCAGGGAACACCAGAGGATGCTGAACCCAAACATGAAGGAAATGGTGAAGAAGGAAATCATAAAGTGGTTAGATACGAAATCATTTTCCCCATCTCTGACAGCAACTGGGTTAGCCCAATACAATGTGTTCCTAAGAAGGGTGGCATGACGGTTGTAAGAAATGACAACAATGAGCTGATATCCACAAGGACCGTCACTGGCTGGAGAATTTGCATGGAATATAGAAAGTTAAATCTTGCCACCCGTAAAGATCACTTCCTACTTCCCTTCATTGATCAAATGCTTGACAGACTGGCAGGGAGGTCTCACTTTTGTTTTCTGCACGGGTACTCGGGGTACAACCAAATTTCCATTGCCCCGAAAGACATAGAAATGACCTCATTCACTTGTCCCTACGGGATCTTTGCCTTAATAAGAATGCCCTTTGGCTTATGCAATGCACCCGCCACATTTCAAAGGTGCATTATGGCCATATTCACTGACATGGTCGAGGATATCATGGAGGTGTTCATGGATGATTTCTCAATGGTGTGAAATTCATTCGATGAGTGCCTAGAAAATCTTACCCGAGTGCTGAAGCAGTGTATTGAGACGGACCTTGTGCTTAATTGGGAGAAGTGTCATTTCATGGTACAAGAGGGGATAGTCTTGGGGCACTTGGTGTCGAGCAAGGGAATTGAGGTGGATCGTGCCAAAATAGATGTGATTGCAAAGCTTCCATCTACCACATCGGTTAAAGCGATAAGGAGCTTCCTTGGGCATGTCGGGTTCTACCGGCGATTCATCATAGACTTCTCCAAAATAGCCTACCCCCAATGTAAGTTGCTCGAAAAAGATAAGCCTTTTGTGTTTTTTAATGATTCTAGGGTGGCTTTTGAGGAGTTGAAAAAGAGGCTAGTCATGGCCCCGATCATTGTTGCTCCCGACTGGGAGCAACCATTTGAGCTCATGTGTGATGCCAGTGACTACACAGTGGGAGCAGTGTTAGTACCGCGAAAGGAAAAGATAATGCACCCGATCTACTACGCGAGTAGGACATTGAGTGGAGCTCAGCTGAACTACACAGTGACTGAAAAAGATATGCTGGCAGTAGTGTTCGCCTTTGACAAGTTCAAATCATACCTTATCGGCTCGAAGGTGATTGTTTACACTGATCATGATGCCCTCAGGTATTTGATTGAGAAGAAAGAATCCAAGTTGCGCCTAATTCATTGGGTGCTGCTATTGCAAGAATTCAATCTAGAGATTCGTGATCGCAAGGGCACGGAGAACCAAGTCGTGGACCATCTGTCGCTACTTGAAGGCGCTGAAAATGCAATGGAAGCAGAGGATATTCTGGAAACCTTTTCCAGACGATCAACTACTCTCCACGAGCATAGAGGAGGTGCCATGGTATGCACACATTGCAAATTACCTGGCAAGTGGTATTGATCCCTATGAACTCTCATTTGTCCAAAAGAAAAAGTTTTATTGTGATTGACACAATTATTACTGGGATGAACCTCACATGTTTAGAATTTGTATTGACAATATGATCCGGAGGTGCGTCCTCGAGATAGAACAATTTTCTGTTTTGCAGGCGTGTCACACATCAGCGTATGGAGGGCATTTTGGAGGAGTTCAAACAACAGCCAAAGTTCTAGAGGCCGGATTCTACTGGCCAACTATGTTCAAAGATTCCCACCAATGGGTGAAGGGCTGCGATGAGTGTCAACGGACGGGGAACATATCCCGTCGCCATGAGATGCCCATGAACCCAATCCAAGAGGTTGAGGTGTTTGATGTATGGGGGATTGACTTTATGGATCCCTTCGTTAGCTCTTACGGCAATAAGTACATACCTATTGTTGTAGACTATGTGTCCAAATGGGTGGAAGTTGCAGCACTCCCCACCAATGACGCAAGGGTGGTAGTGGGATTCTTGAAGAAAAACATATTCACCCGTTTTGGGATCCCAAGGGCCATCATCAGTGATGGAGGCACTCACTTCTGCAACCGTGCCTTCGAAAAGCTATTAGCTAAGTACGATGTGAGCCACAAGGTGGCAACCCTTTATCACCCTCATACGAGTGGGAAAGTTGAGGTGTCAAATCGATAAATCAAGAGTGTGCTGACTAAAATGGTGAACACCACAACAACTGATTGGGCAAAAAATCTTGATGACGCACTCTGGGCATACAGAACTGCATTCAAAATGCTAATTGGTATGTCTCCATACAAGTTGGTGTTCGGAAAGGCCTGTCACATGTTGGTAGAACTGGAACATCGAGCTTGGTGGGCACTGAAACAGTTAAATATGGATCTTGATGATGCGGGCACAAGTCGAGTCACTGAACTGCATGAGCTGGATGAATTCAGATATCTTGCCTTTGAAATTCGAGGCTGTATAAAGAGAGAATGAAGATGAATTCAGATATGTCGCCATACAAGTTGGTGTTCGAAAAGGCCTGTCACATGTCGGTAGAACTGGAACATCGAGCTTGGTGGGCACTGAAACAGTTAAATATGGATCTTGATGCTGCGGGAACAAGTCGAGTCACTGAACTGCATGAATTGGATGAATTCAGATATTTTGCCTTTGAAATCACGAGGCTGTATAAAGAGAGAATGAAGAGGTTACACGATAAGAACATTGTGGACTGAAACTTCAAACCTGGAAATATGGTCCTGCTCTATAACCCAAGATTGAGACTTGGGTAAACTCAAGTCCTGATGGTGTAGACCATTTCGTGTGGTCGAAGTGTTTCCCTTAGGTTCTGTAGAGATTGATTCTGAAAAAGGTGCCCACACCTTCAAAGTTAATGGTCAGAGATTGAAACTGTATGTAGGGATGGAAGAGAATAAGGAAGTGTCTGTGGTGCTTCTTGATGAACCTCAGAGGTCGAGCGAGCCATAAACGCGCTCATTTTGTGTCGTGTTGTGACGTTAAATCAGGCGCTTCATGGGAGGCAACCCATTGACTTGTTATAATTATCGTTCCACGACATTAACTAAGGCGTTGGTTGAGAGGCAACCCAATGTGTAGTGTTTATAGCGTAGGTGATGAATAGTTGAATTGTTTTAAGTACTAACATATGCAGGTGTGCGCGGGCGAAGGGTGGACTCAAGTTATCCCAAGGAAAAAGTCAGAAAAATGAAGTGTGGTGAGGCCTGGACTAGCTCGACCGCGCTACTGAGCGCGCTAGTGGTTGCGCTAATGGCCTAGTGCACTGCCTCAAGTTCTCGCCACTAGCGCGGGCGCGCTAGTGGCTGTGCATATGGCCTTTTGTTCTGCCTCATTTTACTGCCACTAGCGCGGTCGCGCTAGTGTCCGCGCTAATGGCCTTTTGTTCTGCCTCGTTCAGTCCCCACTAGCGCGGTCGCGCTATAGCCGCGCTAGTACCGTCGCGACCATGTAAGTTTTTTTTTAAGTTTAATTATTTTTTATTTTATCCAATACATAACCCAACCCCCCCCCCCCCCACATCTGCCCACTCCCCTAAAACTCTTCTTCTTCTCAAACCCTTCTTCTTCCTTCTCCTAAATAAAGAAGGGAAAAAAAGGGAACCCTTCTTCCCTCTCAAGCTCAAGCACTCACACACACCTCAGGTTCTTATTCCACCAACACCCAGCCCTCCCCTACACTTCTCACTCCCTTCACACCATAGGTATGTGTCTTCTTTTCTAGTTTTTTTTTCTTCTTTTTTTCTCGTTTTTAATTTTGTAGTTTTTCTTTTTTCCTTTATTAAAAGTTGTAGCTTTTTCTTTTTATTTAGTAGAAATACTTGGTAGTGTATGATTCGCACTGGTGGGTGATGGTATTTGGGGTATGGTATGTCTTGATTTAATTGGGGTGATGTTTGGGAAATTGTGGTGGAAGTTGGGGCTTCAACTATTTAAATGGGGGCTCCGATGAATAATTCCCACCATGTATTTGTGTAAATGCCTCACTGAAGGAAAGTTATTGTGACCAATTGTAAGGTTAAGTCCGAGTAACCACATTGGGTCACCTCGTTGGTGCTGAATTCATGATGTGCTTTTTGTAGGTACAATGGCTCCCCGAAAGCGTCAAGCCACCGGCTCCTCCTCAAGTAGACAAGCAGGTTCTTCCTCCGGAAGGCCACGAAGGTCTA
The DNA here is from genome assembly GCA_005239505.1 of Nicotiana paniculata. Classification (NCBI taxonomy): domain Eukaryota; kingdom Viridiplantae; phylum Streptophyta; class Magnoliopsida; order Solanales; family Solanaceae; genus Nicotiana; species Nicotiana paniculata. The sequence goes on from MDKI01051963.1 coordinate 52,299, forward strand.
TTGACACTCAGCCCTTCAACAGAAATAAATTTGTATCAGTTAAGGCCTAGGACAGGTTTGCGGCAAAGGAATCAAAGGCGGCTATACATGAACGTGGCATAGACACGGACTCACTTTGTGTTACTGCCAAAGGATCTATAATGAGTTGATGCAAAGGAGACTAGATGTGTTCTTTGAGGATCCGGATGAGGCTAATGCCATGATAGTGAGGGAGTTTTATGCAAACTGCCAGGAACACTAGAATCATGTGGTAACAGTGAGGAAAAACCAGGTAAACGCCTCTATGGAGGCCATTCGGACGTTTTACCGGTTTCCAGGCCCTGTGAATATGTACAAGGACAATTATGAGGCATATGACCGGCGATATACTCATTGAGAAACGTTTCTCCAACCATTTATGTCCCGAACGCAGATATAAAGTGGTACAAGTACGGGCAGAAGTTTCACTCTTCAACCCTCACCTTTGAAGCTAAATGTTGGCTCCACCTAATCAAAAATCGCTTACTCCCATCCCAAAACACCTCGGAGGTGAACATTCCTCATGGGTGTTTGATTTGGTGCTTTATGACATGCTGCGGCTTTGACGTGGCCAAGCTCATGCATGAGGAGATGTTCGTCCGCAGTAAAGTTCAAAGGTATGTCTTCTTTTTCCCATCTCTTGTCACTCGATTGTGTCTTGCATCTGAGGTACCAGGAAACTTGGCGGTGGATGGCAGAGTGCCAACAGCGTACGCCTTCAGAGCTGATAGGATCACTATTAGAAAGGAAGCAATGGTCATTGATGATGACGAGGTGAAGATTGAGTCTGATGAGGATGATAAGGAAGATGAGCAAAGAGATGAAGAGGAGGCGCAACCCACTAAGGAGCAGGCTGCCGAGGTTGCAGGCTCGTCTTGGGCCAGTCAGGGACAGAGAATGGACCACCTGGAACAGGACATGGATGGATGCGCACCTCGGTCGCCGACCTGAGTACGCGGGTTATTGCAGTGGTTGCCCAACAAAATAAATCTGAAAATAAGATTATGGGCTGGCTGCGTGCCCTGGGTCGTGCATGTCACCTGGACCCAGGGACAGTCTCCAACCAGGACTGAGCTTTCAAGGACAAAATTGGGTAGTTGTTTTCTTTATTTTTCTTCTGAGTTAGCATAATTGTTAGTTGTTTTCATTATTTTCTTTTGAGTTGTTTTTTCTTATGTGTTGGTGATTGTAAATAGTAGTGTAATTAATTAAGTCGTCTTGGCCCGACGACGGATCCCTTTCGACGGGGTTCTTGAGGGTCTAAGTCGACCATAAAAAAAGCATACAATAGAGTGGACTCTTCATGATGACGGACTTCTTAGTCAGTTTTCTTGAGGGAAGCTAGTCCAAAGAAAACACCAAAAAGAATTTTTATTTTTATTTTTAGGTAGTGTAGCAACTCCCCCTTGATTTTTCTTTTGACCGCGGTTCTTTTCCAAGGATTTAGCTTGAACCGGGTATTTTTTTTTTTTAGTTGTTAGATGTTTTGGGCAAGGAGCTGAAATAAGAGAAGCATCCCTTAGAGTTGTTACACCTTAACACAAAAGACCCTAGAGTGTGACGCTTAGGCTCATTTGTTGACTCTTGTGGAATGCCTTAAATTTGTATGTTGTAACTGACTTGAATGCTCGGTGAGAGCGTCTTTATAATCTAATCTGGAGTGATTCATGTGCCATATATGTGTGAGGTGTCTCATTGTATTCTATGTCCACATTCGATGCCTAGAACTTGCCCTCTGTGTAAGCGAAATAGTAGTTCTCTCAGTCTTAGAAGTGATATAGGCATTTCTTAGTAAATCCAAATATAAAAGTGTATCCACCTAATTGTAATTTACCATAGTTAACCCCTTTGAGCTTATAAGCCTGTTTCTTTGGCAACCACGTTACAAACCTTACCCAATTGTTTGAACATGTACCTCCCATGAGTACTTGAATTGTTAGAGATTATGTAAAAATCAAAGTGTGGGGTGGTGGTTTGGTTTTTGAGTGAAATCAAAGAAATAGAAGGAAAGGTGCAAAAGTGTGAAAAAAATGAAAGAATAAGCGCCACTTGAAAAAAAAAAGAGAAAGGACAATGAATAAATGCATTCCTTAATAAGTGGTGCTTCGATAAAATTGCACCTAAGGGAGTTGGGGTAAGAGAAGTGTGGTGGAAATTCTGGTCGGGCATAAGAATGGTTTGAAAGCTAAAGTAATTGTATTAAAAGTGCTTAGGGAGGTTTGTCACTATATCTAAATATATACTACCCGTCCCTTAGCCTACATTACAACCAAATGAAGACCTAATTGATCTTAGACTGAATGGGCTCAATTAGTAGAGTATTACACTACGGGCAAGCCTGTGGTGTATTTTTGTGGCATATGAATGTTCTTTCCGAGAGTGAGTGAATTCTTTCTATTTGAGTTCCTACATGTTCTTAATATTATTCTTGTGTAACTACTCTCGTGTGTGTGATGTGAGGGCACTTGATTCATGACGGAAAGGTAAGTATTGACCTCTGTGTAGAGTACTTTGAGGAAGTAGGAATATTGCATGACATGTGAGAGTCGACCCTTGAGGCATGGATGTTACATTGTTAGGTATAACCCCTGTAATATGTTCGTGGTGTGACACATTAGGGAAATGCTTGATGAAAGGACATTTGTAGAGTATAGTGGATTGCTCGAGGACTAGCAATGATTTAAGTGTGGGGTGGTGATAATAGGCTAAATTCATGTAGTTTAGTATATATTTGTACTCCAAATTAATAATGCTTCACTGTCTTAGGAATGTGAAATAATGTTAAAATGGCTCTAATTGTTGATTTCATGTTTCGCAGGAGCAAAATGCGCTTATGAGGACCTAGGATGGTGTTTGGAGCCAAATTGAAAGAGAAAGGCCCCTTGGAGTATTTAACGTGTGAAAAGAAGGGAAAAAATTGTTGGGATAGATTACAAGTCCACTAGCACGCCCATTAACGCAACCGCGCTATCCAGCAATACCCAGGAAGAATGTTTAGCCATTAGCGCGTCCAGTAGTGCGATGACTAGCGCAGGCACGCTAGTCCAGTCGAACGCGTTATTTTCCAGGGGTAGATTCAGAAGTTTGGGGCAATTCCACTTAACCTATATAAGGTTCAACTCACCCAAAAGAGGGAAGGAATTAAGGGTTTAGAGTCTTGTTCAAGAAAAGCAAAGGCAAGAGGCAAGGAGGGCAATTGGGCATCAAATCTCATCTCTCTTCCTTGTATTTTTGTCATTGTTGATGAATTCTTCTATTGTTATTTTCAGTACAATTATGAGTAGCTAACCTATTTAGTCTAAGGTTTTGGTGGAAGCCGTTGAGGATGAACATCATGTTATATTAATATAGTTTGCTTGGTTTCAATCTCCATTTGTTCAATTAAGCTCTTATTGTAGTTGATTGAAAGGCCCTCAATTAGTTGTACCTTTATAGTATGTATCTGCTCGGGAGAGAGTGCATATTTAGGTAGTTGTTGAAAAACACCACTCCCAAAGTATATGAGGGATCCATAACCGAGGGTTTAAAGGTTGGATTAGGGATAATGATACCTTGGGTGCAATCTAAAGTGAGCTATAAATAAAAGCAAGCTAGTGTAGCTCGAGAGAGTGCTTCTAGTAAATTGTCATAATTACTCGGGAGAGATTTATGGTAGCAAGAGTGCTCATGTTTGATAGAGATAATTAGGCCAAACAATAGGAAATATACAAGAAGGGATTTCATCAGCGGGGGAAACCATAACCTTAGATCCTTCTCGCATTTGTTTACAACTCAGTATTAGTTATATTTTAGTCTACTTAATTTCATTCAGTTTTAGTTAGTAAAAATACCAACAAATTGTTATTCTTAACCTTTGGGAAGTTGATTACGAAGAATCGAGTGAGTCTGATAACGTTAATTGATAGGTTAATTCCCTGTGGGATTCGACTCTGGGCAAAATACTCAGATTATATTTGCAACGCCCGCTTAGTCTTTTTATAAGACATAGTTGAGCGTGATCAGCAATGACGGTGTCGATTCAACAAATCTGAATCGGTGTAGAATACACATCCTCATTGGGCATACCAATGTGCCCCAAATCAACTCCGGTCATCCCCAAATGAATATATAGCCCTCCAAAACTCCACAATTATCTAAACATAAGACATATTACCATCTGGCTAACTTTGGCCACATTTTCATAGTACGCAACCAAGAAACAATCTGCTTCTAAGAACACCTAGTCTCCAAATCCATGGAACACATGAATCACCATAGCCAATCCCAATTCCATCACTCGAATGACTAACACATCTCTTGTATACAATCATCCCACGAGAAATACTTCTATAATTCTTTTGCGCCACAGAGCAAAACTTGAACATCAGCAGTCTATCAACCATGTGAGTACCGTAATACTAATGAAGCATCTGTAAGTCAATACACAATGCGCCTTCTGAAATGCGCACCCTTCTCAGGCAATACCAAGTAGTAATAGCATTCATCTAATCATCTGAAACCGTTCATGTTGTCTAAGAAGTCACGACCTTCCTTTTGAAACCGAACCATACTTGCACATGTTAATCCCAACCTCACACCATGCACCGCCTCTATCAGGACATCATACAAAAATAACACGAGAAACTCATTATCAACTTTGAGTCATAAAAAGAATACATACTTAATCTAATAGAGACCTTCCACTTGATCCACCCAGTAGAAAATCACAATACGTAACATAATCCTTACGCCAGTATATAATATCCATCTCAAATTGTGGAAGAAATAATCGAGAACACTTCTAAACCCATTTTCACATAACCAAGTCATTAGAACTGAATCTCTCTAACTCAACCAAGCCACGCAGGTCTCCAAACCCAAGAGTATTGTCACGAAACACCCGTAAGGAATCACCACATCATAAGCACCTAAAGAACTAATCATATCCATTACCGTGTTGATCCAACCTACTACTAATCTGTCATATTTCTCCGAGTTCCTTCCGAATTGCTTTCAAGTGAACACTTATCCCTAAAAGAACACCAGGATCCTTACCCAAAGCTTACCACAAGAGATCCTAGCATAAAACCACGTCGTCTTAAAGCCCATAAGTCATTGTATTCCCTTTTAAGCACCCCAAAAGTACCACACCCGCTATGAGGAGACCTTCTATGAATATAATGTTACTTCCTTTTACCTTTCGGATACTAAAATGTAGAATCTATAGTGATATAGAAATACTGCAAGTCTCGACACCATCCAATGGAAATCTCAGATCTTAGCCATATACAGATATGGAAAAAATCTCAATTTCCACATATAAATCTTGAATCCATTAAAACTTTCTCGAGATTCATCCAATTTGCTCAAATCTCAATTGCACCGCCCAAATTGGTCGAACGACCTGTGTCCCATTAGCATGATAACACCCAAAGAAGTAATCCATACCTCTAAGCAACCAAGCGAATCCCTTTTCCTTAGTACATTACATCCATCACGAACAACAAACATAAACCATTCCAAGATTTCGATATATCCATAAGGTGCAATACATCATGCATCCATAAATGCCTTGCTCAACTCATCCTTAAAACCAACCTTTGCAAGTTATAACTGATCCACAAGTATGCATCAGACCAAAACCAATACAACACATAACCATGCAATCAAATCGCCGATGGTAGACTCCTCCACTTGGCTCAAAGTCATAGAACAAAATATTCGATAAATCACAATACCGATATTATATTACTGTTGTAATCCCGATGTGAGATTCAACTAAATCCTTCACAAGCTCCTGCAACACAACCCATAAAATGCCCCATATCATCTGCTAAGCTCGCATTCATCCTCATGACAATCATGTCAACTTTCACCACCGATCCAAACTCAAATCGCAATACATATAATCCACTGGTACACATTCACAGATTACCCCGCAAGTGATGACCTACCTGCTTAGCCTGAAACTAACATCTCCTTATACCCTTACACATCTACAATTACTACGCAATCACTTAACTTTCCTAAGTCTGAACTCATCCACAAGACATGCGAATCTACTCCATTCCAAAAATAAACGGCATGAAAGTTCCCTCAACACGATCATAACTCGAGATTGTACAACACATCATGACAGAATTCAAGCATCCAATAGTCCTTTTCACATCCTAAACAAATTCTTCTCGCCACATCCAAACCATCTGAACGCATAATGCAGTCACGTCATACTCATCACATAGCCATCCAACCACTTATCGAGCCATAAATTCCATTCATAGGGACACTAACGAACATATAAGTCCAAAAGCACATGCTCACACAACTGAAACTACCGAGTCTAAGCTACGGTCTAAACCTGGCCTCAAGTCCTCCAGACTGGCCCATCACCAAAACACAAAAAACACATCTCGCACCTCATCCATGGAAGGAATTCAAATAGATACGCTTCAAGCTAAATCAACGTCGCATGATAAAGAAAGAAATATGGGAATTTTATCCTATGTGCCTTGTAGCCTCTCGAATATAGGTATGGACACCATCATACCGATCCACAAGACTCTACTAGACACTTGCTCATGACTCATAGAACTTATGAACCTAGAGTTCTGATACCAACTTGTCACAGCCTAAAAATTCAACTAGTCGTAATGGCACTTAGTCCATCCCGATAGGTAAGCTAGTTAACAATAAAACAATTCAAATGACATTTACTGAAAAAATAGTGATGAAATAACTGAACTTCTATACAATTTCCCAGGGACTGGTAGTACAAATCATTAGGTTTCAAGATTTAAAGTTTACAAAGCTAGTATGAAATAAATACATCATTTGTTTAAAATGTACATAAACAGATTTATAAATCTAAAGCTACCAAGAACAAAAGGTTGATATAATTGGAACGAACGTACATCTCTAATGCCAGCTCCCGCCATATATAGCAACGTCAACTCCAAAATCTGCAAGGCTATCCTCAATAGGTACAACCGATCCCGTGTACTCAATAGGTAACAAACCTAACCTTAGATTGAAAGCATTGACGAGCTTGGACAACGGTTAGAGTCCAACGCCGATAGCCAACAACAATTATTAACAATATAATAAAAGTAGTACAAGAAATAACTCAAAGATATGATGCTCAGCTCATTCACATATACGAAAAATAGGTATGTTTTTCAAGTATAACAGTAAAACCCAAATCTTTCACCAAAATCACAAAAATATGAGTAAATCATAAAAATTATGATAGCCAAAATCTTTCAATAACAAATATTATATTTCATTCTCAGATGGCATGAGGAAAGTGCATCTCTATGCCTACATGTCAATGTGCACGTGAAATCATGAATGTCACAAAATCGTGTAGCATGAGGAAATGCATCTTTATGCTTGTATGTCAAGTATGCATGTCAATTGCACTCCATCACAGTGATGAAATCATGTACTCGCACTCTAAGAGTACTCAATATTACTGTCTCTCACTCCCACTCATCACGCTTAATCACTCAGCACACTTAGTCACTAAGCATTTTATAGTACATGCGCTCACTGCTGGTATGTCAGACTCTAGAGGGTCGGATTCTGCCCAAACGCTAATATAAAGGCAATATGGTCTGCTGCGGCATTCAACCCGATACCACCAATAATAATATATATAAAGCCAATATGGCTTGCTACGACGTGCAACCCGATCCAATCAATAATAAAATATATAAAGCCAATATGGCCTGCTGCGGTGAGCAGCCCGATCCCATCAATCTCACTCACAATCTGGCCCCCATGCCCCAACTCAGTTATCAATATCACCAGTCTCCCAGGCTCACAAATCTTATGCCAATCAGCCCAAACAACGATAACATGATGTGACAACAAATGATAACAGAGACTGAGAATGATATGCAAATGAGTGAATATGACTGAGTTTGTGATTGCAATTTAAGAAAATAATGCAACCACAGAAATGACCTCAGTGAGTCCCAACAGAATAAGCATATAGCCTAAACATGTTTCTAACACGATTCATAGCTCAATTTCTCTAACACGTAGAAATTTCATGGATAGAAACAAGATTAGGTAACTACACAGTATCACAAAATCAACCCTCATAATTGACACGGTGCACGCCCACACGCCTGTCACCTAGCATGTGCATCACCTCAGAATCAAACACATAACATGTATGTTCAGGGATTCATACCCACAGCACCAAGTTTAGAAGTGTTACTTACCTCGAACAAGGCAGATCTAATATCGATTAAACCGATAATACTCTAGAATTGTCATCCCACGCGTGAATACCTCTGCGCGGCTTGAAACTAACCAAAAGCAACTCAAATGCATCAAATAATGCCTAAGGAACTAATCCCAAATGATAAAGGTCGAATCTTTATACATTTACTCAAAGTAAACCAGAAAGTCAAACCCGAGACCGCACCTAGAACCCAATAAAACTCACAAAATTCGACAACCCATATAATTACGAGTACAACCATACTAATTTCATGCAATTCTAACTCTGAATCGATGTTCAAAACCCAATTATTCGCCTAAAAAAGTTTTTGATAAAGATCTCCATTCCTCCAATCAAAATATGGATTAATTCAAAAATAAACTTTTGTGATCATATTAAAATAGAAAATTGTAGTTAGATACTGACCCCTATGAAAAGACGAGAAGAACGCTCACCTTAATCGGAGCTCTAGAAGTCAAGATATGCTCAAAATACCAAAAGTTCGCAGTCTGATTTTTTTATACAAAGGAATTTTCGTTTTTACAACAAAAACTTCGCACCTGCACATTTCCAGCTGTCATTTCTACTTTTGCAGACAAACTTTCGCACCTATAGGGTCGCAGATGTGGACCCAACTTTCTACGAAGCACCAGAATCAGCTCTTTTCTCCGACACTAAAATGAGCATAACTCTCTCCTACGATGTCAAAATTTGATGATTCTTTTTGCTATGACTCTGTAATTATGATAAGAATCTAGTGCTTCAATCAAAATAGAAATTGGAGCTTATTTTTTTAATTTGGTACCATTTATGCTTGAAGAAACAATGTCGAAACATCAAAACGAGCGCAACACAACCCAAACCTATTCGAAACTCACCCGAGACCCTTTGGACCCCGTCCGAACATACCAACAAGTCATATATCAAAACAAGAACTTATTCGAGGCCTCAAATCACTCATAAAAACATGAAAATCATGAATCGCACCTCAAATCGAACTTAATGAACTTTTGAACTTTCAACTTCTCAAACTCGTGCCGAACCATATCAAATCAACTTGGAATGACCTCAAATTTCGCACACAAGTCCCAAATGACATAACGAAGCTATTCTAATTCCAGAAACTACAATTTGAACCCGATATCATCCAAGTCAACTTCCGGTCAAACTTATAAACATTCCAAACCTTCAAATTTCCAACTTACGCCAAATAGTGTCGAAACCTTCTAGAAATATCCAAATGTAAATCCAGGAATATTCCCAAGTCAAAATCGCCATACTATTGGAATCAAAACTCCGATCTGATGTCTAGTACTCAAATGTCAAACTTGGTCAACTCTTCCAACTTAAAGCTTCAAACATGAAATTCATTATTCCAAACTAATTCTCAATCACCCAAAAGCCGAAACCGATGATACGCACAAGTCATAATACATCATACGGAGCTACTCATATCCTCAAACCACTGAGCGAAGTGCAAATGCTCAAAATTTCCGGCCGAGTCGTTATAAAATAGAAACAAAATAAAATTATACTCAACTTTCTACGTAATTCAAATAAGGAATGACTTAATAGTTAAAATTATATTAATTTTAAAGTATTAAATATTAGAAAAATAATTTATTAAATTGATGATTTTAATTTCATTAATAATTTATTAAGTCAATCTAGTCTTAGGGTTCGTAATTTGCATATACGCCTCTATCCATGAATGTAAACTTCTTAAAACATAGTTAATATTATTGAAGAACGTATTTGTATTATAAAATTAAATTAGAGGGAAAACTTCAATTCCCATTGTAAAATAAAAATTAAAGAAAAAAATAAATCCTGAAATAATAAAGGAAGAAATGTTACCTCACAAAAATCCTCAAATGGTTTGTCGAATTATTCACATATTATTTAATCTCATTAAAAAGACACGAATAACTAACTTTTAAATTAATTGACTTGCAAATTTTATATCAAAATGGAAAAGTTCACCAAAAGCCTTTTGAATTCGTCAACATATTATATTACACATTGTCATGATCAAATTTATTTAAAGTAGTCACCAATCTTTCAGTTGAAAACTCGATATCATTCATTTTAGAAATGTAAAATTATAATTTGCACACAATACAACAACAACAACAACAACAACAACAACAACAACAACAACCCTGTGTAATCCCACAAATGGGGTATGGGGAAGGTAGAATGTACGCAACCCCACTTCCAACCTGGAAGGCAGAGAGACTGTTTCTGATAGACACTCGGATAAAGAAAAGATGGAAGAATCATTGATAGCAAGAAATAGAAATACAAGATACTTAGAAAATTAAATCTAAGATAGCAAAAGAGAATATGAACGAATTACTGATATCAAGTAATAATAGTATAAGATATGTATTGTTAGCAAACTAAGGGAGTATTGATGGCAAGTAATAACAGTACAAGATATGTGGTAATAGAAAGCTAAGGATAAAAGGGATACCATACTAACATTATTACTATTGAACTAAAGAAGGCAAAGGGAAACGCTCGACTACCTGCTAACCTTCTACCCTACTTCTCAACCTCCACACCCTCCTATCAAGGGTCATGTCCTCGGTTAGCTCAAGCTGCGCCATGTCAAGCCTGATCACCTCTCCCAAGACCTCTTTGGCCTACCTATACTCTTCCTCTAGCCCCCCACGGCCAACTGCTCACACCTCTTGACTGGGCATCCATGCTCCTCCTTTTAACATGCCCGAACCATCTTAGACTTGCTTCTCGTATCTTGTCCTCCAAAGGGGCCACTCCCACCTTGTTCCGAATAAATTCCTTCCTAGTTCTATATAACCTATTATGCCCACACATGTATCTCAACATAATCATTTTAGCCACTTTCATCTACTGGACATGTGAGTTCTTGATTGGCCAGCACTTCGCCCCATACAACATAGTCGGTCTAAGCACTACCTTGTAGAACTTACCTTTAGTTCTCAACGACACATTCTTATCGCACAATACATAGGAAGCGAGCCTCCACTTCATCCACCCTGCTGTGATAGATGCGTGAAGTCCTCAAATAATCTGCACACGATATGGGGAAAAAATAAAAACAACACAAAAGATAAAAGATGAGTTTAGTTGAGAATTTAGTAGAGAATTAAAGCTCAAATATAATGGTTAAAATAATGCAGCAGAAGCAGCTTCCACTAATTAAATTAAAATTAGTAAGCAATAAATTCAATACCCTATCTGCTAAATAAGAATAATAACAGACAACGAAGTGGAGTAAATTTTCTTTGGTATTTTGGGCACATTAAATTTTTTGCTCGTTCATGTTTTCTCGGAGAAATTCGTTATCTAATACAATTATCACACCTAACATATAATCTCTTCATGATTTGAATGTTACTAATTTTTAGTGATTTTTGTCAATTTTAAAGTGCCACGACCCGGAAACCACTAGTCGTGATGGCACCTAATTCGACCAGCTAGGTAAGCCAACTAACAGTCAATACAATCCAAATGAAATTTCTAGGAAATGGTGAAGAATTATCTAAACATTTACATATTAACCCAATGACTAGTAGTACGTGTAAGGTCCCGAAAAATTTTGCTAAATAATTTAGGATTTTGGGGTGCCAGGCAGGCTAATTATAGAGCCTAAAGTTTTAAAGTGTCCTAGGATGTCTCGGAGCCGTGTCTAGTAGAGCCCTTCTTATCGTGTGTTGTCGACCACATATATAATTAGGGGACTACTTGGACATTTAGGAATTCTCCCCTTCTTTGTTACTCTAGATCGTGCGATAGAGCTCAAGATAGGGAGTTAATTTCCTCTCTAAGTATTATTCTCAAGATTAGTAATCTTGATACCATAATCTGCGAATTTGAATCATGTAAGGAGGGATTGATACCACCACCGAGTCCAAAGGAGATTGCCCAAAGGCTTGTTAAAAGAATGTATTGAGCCTTGGAGGGATTAGTAAAACATGTCGCTAATGGGAGATCCCTTGTCCCTATTAATGTCACTGCACCACCGATCACGTAATATATTGGTATGGTACCAACGTATGTTAGGGGTGTGGAGTCGGGGGGTATCCATTAAGTTATTGCCCTATCAACCTAAAGTCACCAAGTAAGTCACTCCTTAGTACATCCATATCGAAAAAGCTCTCGTAAAACATGGTCTTAATAAGATGTTGAGTCATAAAACATTGCATGCACCTAATCCTTGAACGAGACGTATTATTCGTGAATCCACTCTATCACAAATTCTCTTATTTTTATCCTCTTGTGGAATTAAGTTCTACAATTATGTCCTTGAATTGGGTTATAACTCTAGAGTTAATACTTCCCACTTGCTTTCCTGAATTCTCAACAAGGGACTATACCCGACTAATTTCTTACAGAATCTTTCTTTTTTTACTTAAATGGACAGCATCTGCTCACTTGTGCCTATGCATGCACCGTCGTAAAATTTACCTATGTGGTGTCAAGTTCCAAGTAAAGCATCCCGGTGTTGCGATCCTTCTCGAGTCACTCTTTTTCTCACTGGTGTATATGGCTTCTATGGTTTGAACAGTCACTCTACTCTCTTGCGAGTATCATCATGAAACCTTTTCACTGTCTAGTAACATGAGAGCATATCTCAGCTGCTATCATAAGTTTACATATTGATTGAAGTGGTCGCTTGTCCATATAAAATTTCTAAGAAATTTGAGGTTTTTAAAAATCTGTCACAGGAAGATCTTGTGTTTACTCATCTCAGTATGACTTTCATGTCCACTTAGATCATTCCACAGTAAGCAACTCACTTTGTTCCTAGTATTGTGGTTGTCCATGACATGGTCTTGTACTATAGTTGGGAATTAATATAGCAGAAGCATGACAAACGCATAACAAATCTTTATTTTCTCTTTACATCTCCACAACATGTGTTAATTGTGTTCCTTAGTTAGTGAATTCATTGAGCTAGTTTCCCAACACTTGTTCGATAACTATTAGAGCACGTGTCCTCCTATGCACTATAACACTTCCTTTCTCATAAGGACCCTTAATAGGCTCTCCGTCAAGACTAAATGCACCTTTGGGGGATATCATAGCACAATGCCTACTTCTTATGTTTTCATGTCTTTCATTAGCATCTGGGTACACCTCGAGTTAAGGTCTATAGAGAACTCATTAAGAACATCTGCAAACCTTCCATGATTATTTTATATTGTCCCATTGGGTTTTATTGCCTTTGCACACTCGACTTCTAGAATCATTGACCATGTCATGTCATGTGCGGGGAGTTTTGCCACCCTTTGCATTCCACCTCCTTAGGTGGATAGGAGTTTTATTTATCTCCCCCCCCCCACCCCGGACCATCATGTTAACCATTAAGACCCCTCTAACCAATACATGATTTCATCCCCATATTAAGATGTCCTAGATATATGGTTTCACTCGTAAAGGGTTGAGAATAGATGCTTCTAGGTTTTTTCACATACCATAAGCATATTGATTCAGAAGACAAGTTTTCGTATCTTTAGTTACCTCATATTGGGTCAATCATCGGGAAGGGTTAAGCTGTTTGGATTGTGATAATCTCATATGTGTTTGACTTCTTTTTCACCCTCATGCGCCTGTGGCATAGATTCCTTGTGTCAGTTGATGTTAGGAGTGTAATTCAACTTCATGTGATTCTATTGAAGTCTCTATCACATCCATGTTGCAAGAATCTTACCATTTTGAGCTAAACTGACTTTCCTTATACTCAAGGAGACAACCGGTTTAACATACTTGACCGCTCCTCCGTAGAGCTTACTATCGCCGGGAAAGGCATGTATGGAAAGGAACAATTGTTACTATCCCTTGCATAACTCGTAGCCTCCCAAGGATAATTGATGCTAGCGTCTTCATCCTCCCAATCATGCCTCCCGTGTATCTCATGTCTAGAAAGACCCACTTCTTTTAGATCTCAGGATCACATACATGGTTCCCACCTTATCAATGTGTGCTAGTTGCCTCTATCCTTCATTTTTCTAATAATTGATGTCGTCACAATGATTAATGACATCATCATTGTTAGTAGTAATTTTCGTGTCTCTTAGCATATAACCTCATGAAATACTCCGCTCATCACATTAATGGATTCCTGAATAATTCCAGCCCAATCTTGAACTCCGTTGTTTTTTATTGTATTAGATCTATTTGGTATTAAAGGTTCAAACGTGTCAAAGAGGAAGCATCACCCTATGATCACATATATTCGATAGGTAATTTTATGGTCAATTTATGATAGCACATATTAGAGTAATCGTCGAAGGTCATCAAAGGTTTAGTGTGGGTGTTCGCATAGAGAGTTAGAATTTAGGAGGGTGAACAGTTTATTCTCAATATTTTTCCCTGAATATGTTATGTGAATTGATAATGAAGGGTACATAAGTGCATTTTCCATTAGGCCGCACTAGGAGTATGATGTTTCCCCGTAGTTGTTCCCCATGTATTTTGTGTTTTCATATGTCTATGCCTAAGAATGTAGTTGGAGATCCTTTGTGTATCATTCCGGTGGAAATTATTGAAGGTAAAGCTAATGGATAGTTAGCTTATGCAAGGTATCTAGTTGTCATCATTGTTAGATAAGTTTGGGGTTTGAGATTATTTCCGTGAATGTGTTATGGCGGAGTCTGTAAGTCTAAGAGGCCACCTTGAAGGCCAAAAGTGTCGTGGAAAGATAATATTTTCTCTTGATTGAATAACAATTGGTTTTGAGCTGAAAGATACCTTATAGGTGTTACGATTTTAAAAGGTGCAGTCCATGTTCAGGTATTATTATGATACGGTAGTGCTTGTAATGCTGAGATTAGTGTTAGAGATATATACATTATGGTGCTTTGTCGAGTTGTGAATGTGTTATTGGGATGGTTTTGGTGGTTCTCTAGCAGATGGATAGGCCTAGTTACAAAGGAGATGCTGCCGCAATTTCTGAAAAATTTGGGAGTTAGTCAAAATTTAGGGACTTGAGATAGGTTGGAAAAGAGATATGTTATGTTCGGTGTTTGGGGCGGGCTCTACCTCTCATTCAAGGACGAATGATCCTAAGAGGGGGAGAATGTAAGGCCCCAGAAAATTTTGCTAAGTAATTTAGAATTTCAGGGTGCCAGGCAGGCTAATTATAATATTTTATGTGCTATAAATATGATGAAAATGAATTGGATATGGTAAATAAGTGTATAAGTCATATAATAATTAATGTGAGGTCTAAGGAGAGGCCTAAGTCTAAGTCAAATTGGAAAATTTCATAATAGGCTAAAATTCCAAATGAG
>MDKI01027955.1:0-13450 GCA_005239505.1 Nicotiana paniculata
AATATCATGCGATCGGGTACCGGCTCATTACCAAGGCGTCTGGCCTAGACCATGGCAGGCGATGATACAGGCACGATTGGCGGAATTCCAGTTTAATTGCCATAAAATGCCAAAAAATTTAAATTAATCATTTCGAAGCGTTGGTTATCATTCCTTGGGTCGTATTTGATGTCCCAGAGAAATATAATACGATCGTGTACCGGCTCAGTACCAAGGCGTCCGTCCTGGACCATGGCAGGCGATAATTCAGGCACGGCTGGCGGAATTCCTGTTCAATTGCCATAAAACGCCAAAAAATGTAACTTGATAATTTCGAAGCGTTGGTTATGGTTCCTTGGGTCGTATTTGATGTCCCGAAAAAATATCATGCGATCCAGTACCGGCTCTGTATCATGTAGTCTGGCCTGGACCATGACACGCGATAATATAGGCACGACTGGCGGAATTCAAGTTTAATTGGCATAAAATGCCGAAAAATGTAAATTGATCATTTCAAAGCGTTGGTTATGGTTCTTAAGGTCGTATTTGATGTCCCGGACAAATATCATGCGATCCGGTACCGCCTCCGTACCAAGGTATCCGGCCTGGACCATGGCGGGCGATTATACAGGCACGACTAATGGAATTCCAGTTTAATTGCCATAAAATAACAAAAAATGTAACTTGATCAGTTTGAAGCGTTGGGTTTTCTTCCTTGGGTCCTATTTGATGTCCCGTACAAATATCAGGTGATCCGGTACCGGCTCAGTACCAAGGCGTCCAACCTGGACTATGGCAGGCGATAATACAGGCACGAGTGGCAGAATTCCATTTTAATTGCCATAGAATGCCAAAAATGTAACTTGATCATTTCGAAGTGTGGGTTATGGTTCCTTGGGTCGTATTTGATGTCTCGGACAAATATCATGCGATCCAGTACTGGCTCCGTACCAAGACGTCCATCTTGGACCATGGCAGGCGATAATACAGGCACGACTGGCGGAATTCATGTTTAATTACCATAAAATGCCAAATTTGATGTCTCGGACAAATATCATGCAATCCGGTACCGGCTCCGTACCAAGGTATCCGGCCTGGACCATGGCAGGCGATAATACAGGCACAGCTAGCGGAATTCCAATTTAATTGCCATAAATGCCAAAAAATGTAACTTGATCATTTCGAAGCCTCGGTATGGTTCCTTGGGTCGTATTTACTGTCCGGGACAAATATCATGTGATCCGGTACCAGCTCCGTACCAAGTTGTCCGTCCTGGAGCATGGCAGGCGATAATACAGGCATGACTGGCAGAATTCCAATTTAATTGCCGTAAAATGCCAAAAAATGTAACTTGATCATTTCGAAGACTTGGTTATGGTTCCTTGGGTCGTACTTGCTGTCCGGGACAAATATCATGCGATCCGGTACCGGCTCCGTACCAAGGTGTCCGACCTGAACCATGGCAGGCGATAATACAAGCATGACTGGCGAAATTCCAGTTTAATCTCCATAAAATGCCAAAAAATGTATCTTGATCATTTCGTAGTATTGGTTTTTTTGCTTGGGTCTTATTTGATGTCCCGTACAAATATCATGTGACCCGGTATCGGCTTTGTACCAAGGAGTCCGGCCTGGACCATGGCAGACGATTATAGAGGCACGCCTCGCGGAATTCCAATTTAATTGCCATAAAATGACAAAAAATGTAACTTGATCATTTCGAAGCCTTGGTTATGGTTCCTTGGGTCGTATTTGCTGCCCGGGAAAAATATCCTTGGGTCCTATTTGAGGTCCCGGACAAATATCATGTGATCCGGTACCGGCTCCGTACCAAGGAGTCCGGCCTGGACCATGGCAGGCGATAATAAAGGCGTGACTGGCAGAATTCCAATTTAATTTCCATAAAATGCCAAATAATGTAACTTGATCACTTCGAAGCATTGGTTTTTGTTCCTTAGGTCCTATTTGATGTCCCGTACAAATATCATGTGATCCAGTACCGGCTCCGCACCAAGGACTCCGGCTTGGACCATGGCAGGCGATAATACAGGCACGACTGACGGAACTTCGGTTTACTATAAAATACCAAAAAATGAAACTTAATCATTTCGAAGCGTTGGTTATGGTTCCTTGGGTCATATTTGATTTCCCGAAAAAATATCATGAGATCCGGTACCGTCTCCGTACCAAGGCGTCTGGCATCAATCATGGTAGGCAATAATACAGGCACGACAGACGGAATTCCAGTTTAATTACCATAAAATTCCAAAAAATGTAATTTGATCATTTCAAACCGTTGGTTATGGTTCCTTGGGCCGTATTTGCTGTCCCGGACATATATCATGCGATCCGGTACCGGTTCTGTACCAAGGCGTCCGGCCTGGACCATGGCAGGCGATAATACAGGCACGACTGGCGGAATTCCAGTTTAATTGCCATAAAATGCCAAAAGATGTAACTTGATCATTTCGAAGCATTGGTTATGGTTCCATGGGTCATATTTAATGTCCCGGACAAATATCATGCACTCCAGTACGGGCTCCGTACCAAGGCGTCCGACCTGGACCATGGCAGGCGATAATACAGGCACGACTGGCGGAATTCCAATTTAATTGCCATAAAATGCCAAAAAATTTAACTTCATAATTTCGAAACATTGGTTATGGTTCCTTGGGTCGTATTTTATGTCTCGGAATATTATCATGCGATCCGGTACCGGCTCCGTACCAAGACGTCCAACCTGGACCATGGCAGGCAATAATACAGGCACGACTGGCGGAATTTCGGTTTAATTACTATAAAATGCCAAAAATTTAACTTGATCATTCCGAAGCGTTAGTTATGGTTCCTTGGGTCGTATTTGATGTCCTGGACAAGTATCATGCTATCTGGTACCGGCTCCATACCAAGGCTTCCGGCTTGGACTATGGAAGGCGATAATACAAGCACGACTAGCGAAATTCCAGTTTCATAGTCATAAAATGCCGAAAAATGTAACTTGAACATTTCGAAGCATTGGTTATGGTTCTAAGGTTGTATTTGATGTCCCAGACAAATAACATGCGATCCGGTACCGGCTCCGTACTAAGACGTCCAGCCTGGACCATGGCAGGCAATAATACAAGCACGACCGGTGGAATTACGGTTTAATTACTCTAAAATGCCAAAAAATTGATCATTTTGATGCATTGGTTATGGTTCCTTGGGTCGTATTTGATTTCCCGTAAAAATATCATGTGATCCGGTACCGGCTCCGTACCAAGGCGTCCGTCCTGGACCATGGCAGGCGATAATACAGGCACGACTAGTGGAATTCCAGTTTAATTGCAATAAAATGCCAAAAAAATTAACTGGATCATTTCGAAGTGTTAGTTATGGTTCCTTGGGTCGTATTTGATGTCCTGGACAAGTATCATTATATCTGGTACCGGCTCCATACCAAGGCGTCCGGCTTGGACTATGGCAGGCGATAATACAAGCACGACTAGCGAAATTCCAGTTTCATTGTCATAAAATGCCGAAAAATGTAACTTGATCATTTCGAAGCATTGGTTATGGTTCCTAAGGTCGTATTTGATGTCCTAAACAAATATCATGTGATCCGGTATCGGCTCCATACCAAGGTATCCGGCCTGGACCATGGCATGCGATTATACATGCACGACTGGCGGAATTCCAATTTAATTGCCATAAAATGCCAAAGAATGTATATTGATCATTTCGAAGCCTTTGTTATGGTTCCTTGGGTCGTATTTGCTGTCCGGGACAAATATCATGTGATCAGTACTGGCTCCGTACCAAGATGTCCGGCCTGGACCATGGCAGGTGATAATCCAGGCATGACTGGCGGAATTCCAGTTTAATTGCCATAAAATTCCAAAAAATTTAACTTGATCATTTCGAAGCACTGGTTATGGTTCCTTGGGTCATATTTGATGTCTCGGACAAATATCATGCGATTCGATACCGGCTCCATACCAAGACGTCCAGCCTGGACCATGGCAGGCAATAATACAGGCACGATTAGCAGAATTTCGGTTTAATTACTATAAAATGCCAAAAAATGAAACTTAATCATTTCGAAGCGCTGGTTATGGTTCCTTGGGTCATATTTGATGCACCAAAAAAATATCATGAGATCCGGTACTGGTTCCGTACCATGGCGTCGGGCCTGGACCATGGGAGGCGATAATACAAGCATGACTGGCGAAATTCCAATTTAATTGCCATAAAATGCAAAAAAATGTAACTTGATCATTTCGAATCGTTGGTTATGGATGGGTCGTATTTGATGTCCCGGACAAATATCATGCATTCCGGTAACGGCTCCATACCAAGGCGTCCGACTAGGACCATGGCAGGAGATAATACAGGCACGATTGGCGGAATTCCAGTTTAATTGCCATAAAATTCCAAAAAATGTAACTTGATCATTTCGAAGCGTGTGTTATGGTTCCTTGGGTCGTATTTAATTTCCCGGACAAATATCATGCTATCCGATACAGGTTCCGTACTAAGGCATCCGTCCTGGACCATGGTAGGTGATAATACAAGCACGACTGGCAGAATTCAAGTTTAATTGCCATAAAATGCCAAAAAATGTGACTTGATCATTTCGAAGCATTGATTGTGGTTCCTTGGGTCGTATTTGATGTCCCAGACAAATATTATGCGATCTGGTACTGGCTCCATACCAAGGCGTCCGGTCTGGACCATGGTAGGCTATAATACACGCATGACTGGCCGAGTTCCAGTTTAATTGCCATAAAATGCCAAAAAATGTAAATGATCATTTCGAAGTGTTAGTTATGGTTCCTTGGGTCATATTTGATGTCCTGAACAAATATCATGCGATCCGGTGCCGGCACTGTACCAAGCCGTCCGACCTGGACAATGGATGGCAATAATACAGGCACGACTGGCAGAATTACAGTTTAATTGCCATAAAATGCCAAAACATGTTACTTGATCATTTCGAAGTATTGGTTATGGTTCCTTGGGGTGTATTTTATGTCACGAACAAATATCATGAGATCCGGTACCGGCTCCGTACTAAGGCATCCGGCCTGGACCATGGCAGGCGATAATACATGCACGACTGGCGGAATTCCAGTTTAATTTCCATAAAATGCCAAAACGTGTAACTTGATCATTTCGAAGCATTTCTTATGGTTCCTTGGGTCGTATTTGATGTCCCGGAAAAATATCATGCTATCCGATACCGGCTCTGTACCAAGGCGTCCGGCCTAGACCATGTGAGGCGATAATATAGCCACGATTGGGGGAATTCCAGTTTAATTGCCATAAAATGACAAAAAATATGACTTGATCATTTCGAAGCATTTCTTATGGTTCCTTGGGTCGTATTTGATGTCCCGGAAAAATATCATGCTATCCGATACCGGCTCTGTACCAAGGCGTCCGGCCTAGACCATGTGAGGCGATAATATAGCCACGATTGGGGGAATTCCAGTTTAATTGCCATAAAATGCCAAAAAATGTAACTTGATCATTTCAAAGTGTGTTTTATGGTTCCTTGGGTCGTATTTAATGTCCCGAACAAATATCATGCTATTTGGTACCGGCTCCGTACCAAGGCGTCCGGCCTGGACCATGGCAGGCGATAATACAGGCACGATTGGCGGAATTCTTGTTTAATTGCCATAAAATGACAAAAAATATGACTTGATCATTTCGAAGAATTGGTTGTGGTTCCTTGGGTCGTATTTTCTGTCCCGGACAAATATCATGAGATCCGGTACCGGGTCCGTACCAAGGCGTCCGGCCTGGACCATGGCAGGCGATAATACAGGCTCGACTGGCGGAATTCCAGTTTAATTGCCATAAAATGCCAAAAAATGTAACTTGATCATTTTGTAGCGTTGCTTATGGTTCCTTGGATAATATTTGATGTCTCGGAAAATATCATGTGATCCGGTACCAGCTCCATACCAAGGCGTCCAGCCTGGACCATGGAAAGCGATAATACATGCACCACTGGCCTAGACCATTGCAGGAGATAATACATGCACGATTGGGGGAATTCCAGTTTAATTGCCATAAAATTCCAAAAATGTAACTTGATCATTTCAAAGCGTTGGTTATGGTTCCTTGGGTCGTATTTCGATGTCCCAGACAAATATCATGCGATACGGTACTGGCTCCGTACCAAGGCGTCCAGTCTGGACCATGGCAGGTGATAGTACAGGCACGGCTAGCGAAATTCCAGTTTAATTTCCATAAAATGCCCAAAAATGTAACTTCATAATTTCTAAGCATTGTTTATGGTTCCTTTGGTCGTATTGGATGTCCCGGATAAATATAATGCTATCTGGTACCATCTCCGTACCAAGGCGTCCGGCCTGGACCAAGGCAGGCGATAACACAGGCACGACTGGCGGTATCTAGTTTCATTGTCATAAAATGCCAACAAATGTAACTTGATCATTTTGAAACATTGGTTATGGTTCCTAAGGTTGTATTTGATGTCTCGGACAAATATCATGTGATCCGGTACCGACTACATACCATGGCCTCCGGGCTGGACCATGGCAGGGGATAATACAGGCACGATAGAAGGAATTCCAGTTTAATTGCTATAAAATGCCAAAAGATGTAACTTGATCATTTAGAAGCGTCGGTTGTGGTTCCTTGGGTCGTATTTGATGTCCTCTAAAAAAATATCATGCGATCCGGTACCGGCTTCGTACCAAGGCGTCCGGCCTGGACCATGGCAGGTGATAATACAGGCACGACTGGCAGAATTCTAGTTTAATTGCCATAAAATGCCAAAAAATGTAACTTGATCATTTCGAAGCGCAAGTTATGGTTCCTTGGGCCGTATTTGATGTCCCGGACAAATATCATGTGACCCGATACAGGCTCCTCACCAAGGCGTATGACCTGGACCATGGCAGGCGATAATATAGGCACGACTGGAGGAATTCAAGTTTCATTGCCAAAAAATGTAACTTGACTATTTCGAAGCGTTGGTTATGGTTCCTAAGGTCGTATTTGATGTTCCGGACAAATATCATGCGATCTGGTACCGGCTCCGTACTGAGGCTTCCGCCCTGGACCATGGCAGTCGATAATACATGCACGACTGGCGAAATTCCAGTTTAATTCCCATAAAATGCCAAAAGATGTAACTTGATCATTTCGAAGCACTGGTTATGGTTCCTTGGGTCGTATTTGATGTCTCGGACAAATATCATGCGATACGGTACTGGCTTCATACCAAGGCGTCCCGTCTGGACCATGGCAGGCAATAATACAAGCATGACTGGCGGAATTTCGGTTTAATTACTATAAAATGCCAAAAAATGTAACTTGATCATATCGCAGCGTTGATTATGGTTCCTTGGGTCGTATTTGATGTCCCGAAAAAATATCATGCAATCCTATACCGGCTACGTACCAAGGCGTCCGGTCTGGACCATGGCAGGCGATAATATAGGCACGACTGGCGAAATTCCAGTTTATTTGCCATAAAAGGCCAAAAAATGTAACTTGATCATTTCGAAGCGTTGGTTGTTGTTCCTTGGGTCTTATTCGATTTCCTTTACAAATATCATGTGATCCGGTACTGGCTCCGTACCAAGGAGTCCGGCCTGGACCATGGCAGGCGATAATACATGCACGACTGGCGGAATTATAGTTTAATTGCCATAAAATGCAAAAACTGAAACTTGATCATTTCGAAGCACCGATTATGGTTCCTTGGGTCGTATTTGATGTCTCGGACAAATATCATGCGATACGGTACTGGCTTCATACCAAGTCGTCCCGTCTGGACCATGGCACGCGATAATACAGGCACGACTGGCAGAATTTTTGTTTAATTACTATAAAATGCCAAAAAATGTAACTTGATCATTTCGAAGCGTTGGTTATGGTTCCTTGTGTCGTATTTGATGTCCCGGAAAAATATCATGAGATCAGGTACCGGCTCCGTACCAAGGCATCTGGCCTGAACCATGGTAGGCAATAATACAGGTAAGAATGGCGGAATTCCAGTTTAATTATCATAAAATGCCAAAAAATGTAATTTGATCATTTCGAAGGTTTGGTTATGGTTCCTTGGGTCGTATTTGCTTTCCCGGAAAAATATCATGCGATCCTAAACCGGCTCCGTACCAAGGCGTCTGACCTGGACCATGGCAGGTAATAATACAAGCACGACCCGCGAAATTACACTTTAATATCCATAAAATGCAGAAAAATGTAACTTGATCATTTCGAAGCGTTGGTTATGGTTCCTTGGGTCGTATTTGATGTCCCGGATAAATATAATTCTATCGGGTACCGGCTCTGTACCAAGGCGTCTGGCCTGGACCATGGCAGGCTTTAATACAGGCACGACTGGCGGAATTCCAGTTTCATAGTCATAAAATGCAAAAAATGTAACTTGATAATTTCGAAGGTTGGTTATGGTTCCTAAGGTAGTATTTGATGTCCCAGAGAAATATCATGCGTTCCGGTACCGGCTCCGTACCAAAGCATCTGGCATGGACCATAGCAGGCGATAATACATGCACGACTGGTGGAATTCAAAATTAATTGCCAAAAAATGCCAAAAAATGTGACTTAATCATTTTGAAGCCTTGGTTATGGTTCCTTGGGTCGTATTTGCTTTCCGGGACAAATATCATGCGATCCGGTACCGGCTCCGTACCAAGGCATCCGACCTGGACCATGGCAGGCGATAATACCGGCATGACTGGCGGAATTCCAATTTAATTTCCATAAAATGCCAAAAAATGTAACTTGATCATTTTGAAGCGTTGGTTATGGTTCCTTGGGTCGTATTTGATGTCCCAGACAAATATCATGCTATCCGGTACCGGCATCGTACCAAGGCGTCCGACCTAGACTATGGCAGGCGATACTACAGGCACGACTAGCGAAATTCCAGTTTCATTGCCAGAAAATGTAACTTGATAATTTCCAAGCGTTGGTTATGGTTCCTAAGGTCGTATTTGATGTCCCAGAAAAATATCATGCGGTTCGGTACCAGCTCCATACCGAGGCGTCCGACCTGGACCATGGCAGGCGATAATACAAGCACGACTGGCGGAATTCCAGTTTAATTGCCATAAAATGCCAAAAAATTTAACTTGATCATTTCGAAGCACGGGTTATTGTTCCTTAGGTCGTATTTGATGTCTCGGACACATATCATGCGATCTGATACCGGCTCCGTACCAAGACGTCCAGCCTGGACCATGGCAGGCGATAATACAGGCACGACTGGCGCAATTTCGGTTCAATTACTATAAAATGCGAAAAAATATAACTTGATCATTTCAAAGCGTTGGTTATGGTTCCATGGGTCGCATTTGATGTTTAGGATAAATATCATTCCATCCGGTACCAGCTCCGTACCAAGGCGTCCGGCCTGGACCATGGCAGGCGTTAATACACGCACGACTGGCGGAATTCCAGTTTCATTGTCATAAAATGCCAAAAAATGTAACTTGATCATTTAGAAGCGTTGGTTATGGTTCCTAAGGTCGTATTGATGTCCCGGAGAAATATCATGCGTTCCGGTACCAGGTCCGTACCAAGGCGTTCGGCATGGACCATGGCAGGCGATAATACAGGCACGACTGACGAAGATACATTTTAATTGCCATAAAATGCCAAAAAATGTATCTTCATCATTTCGAAGCACAGGTTATGGTTCCTTGGGTCGTATTTGATATCATGCGATCCCGTACCGGCTCCGTACCAACACGTCCAGCCTGGACCATGGCAGGCTATAATATAGGAACGCCTGGTAGAATTTCAGTTTAATTACTATAAAATGCCAAAAAATTTAACTTGATAATTTTGAAGCGTTGGTTATGGTTACTTGGGTCGTATTTCATGTCCTGGAAAAATATCATGCGATCCGGTACCGGCTCCGTACCAAGGCGTCCGACCTGGACCATGGCAGGCGATAATACAACCACGAACGGCGGAATTCCATTTTAATATCCATAAAATTCCAAAAAATGTAACTTGATCATTTTGAAGCGTTTTTTTATAGTTCCTTGGGTCGTATTTGATGTCCCAGATAAATATCACTCTATCCGGTACCGGCTCGTACCAAGGCATTCGGCCTGGACCATGGCAGGCGTTAATACATGCACGACTAGCGGAATTCCAGCTTCATTGTCATAAAATGCCAAAAAATGTAACTTGATCATTTCGAAGCATTGGTTATGGTTCCGAAGGTCGTATTTGATGTCCCAGAGAAATATCATGCATTCTGGTACCGGCTTCGTACCAAGGCGTCCTGCATGGACCATGGAAGGCTATAATACAGGCACGACTGGCGGAATTCCATTTTAATTGCCATAAAATGCCATAAAATGTAACTTGATCATTTCGAAGCGTTGGTTATGGTTCCTTGGGTCGTATTTGGTGTCCCGGACAAATATCATGCGATCCCGTACTCGCTCCGTACCAAGGCGTCCGATTTGGACCATGGTAGGTGATAATACAGGCACTACTGGCGGAATTCCAGTTTAATTGCCATAAAATGCCAAAGAATGTAATTTGATCATTTCGAAGAGTTTTTTGTGGTTCCTTGGGTCGTATTTGATGTCCCGTACAAATTTCATGTGATCCGGTACCGATTCCGTACCACGGAGTCCGGCGTGGACCATGGCAGGCAATAATACAGGCACGACTGGCGGAATTCCAGTTTAATTGCCATAAAATGCTAAACAATGTAACTTGATCATTTCGAAGCACTATTTATGGTTCCTTGAGTCTTATTTGATGTCTCAGACAAATATCATGCGATTCGGTACCGGCTCGGTACCAAGACGTCCAACCTCGACCATGGCAGGCGATAATATATACACGACTGGCGGAATTCCAGTTTAATTTCCATAAAATGCCAAAAAATGTAACTTAATCATTTCGAAGTGTTGGTTATGGTTCCTTGGGTCGTATTTGATGTCCCAAACAAATATCATGCAATCCGGTACCGGCTCTGTACCAAGGCATCCAGCCTAGATCATATCAGGCGATAATATAGGCACGATTGGGTGAATTCCACTTTAATTGCCATAAATTCCCAAAAAATGTAACTTGATCATTTCGAAGCGTGTGTTGTGGTTCCTTGGGTCGTATTTAATGTCCCGAACAAATATCATGCGATCCGGTACCGGCTCCGTACCAAGGCGTCTGGCCTGGACCATGGAAGGCGATAATAAAGGCACGACTGGCGGAATTCTAGTTTAATTGCCATAAAATGCAAAAAAATGTTACTTGATCATTTCGAAGCACTGTTTATGGTTACTTGGGTCATATTTGATTTCTCGGACAAATATCAGGCGATCCGGTATCGGCTTCATAACAAGACGTCCATCCTGGACCATGGCAGGCGATAATACAGGCACGACTGGCGGAATTTTGGTTTAATTACTATAAAATACCAAAAACTGTAACTTGATCATTTCGAAGCGTTGGTTATGGTTCCTTGGGTCGTATTCGATGTCTCAGAAAAAATATCATGAGATCTGGTACCGGCTCCGTACCAAGGCGTCTAACCTGAACCATTGTAGGAAATAATACAGGCACGGCTCGCCGAATTCCAGTTTAATTACCATAAAAAACCAAAAAATGTAATTTGATCATTTCGAAGGGTGGGTTATGGTTCCTTGGGTTGTATTTGCTATCCCGGACAAATATCATACGATCAAGAACCGGCTCCGTACCAAGGCGTCCGACCTGGACCATGGCAGGCGATAATACAAGCACGACCGGAGGAATTCCAGTTTAATATCCATAAAATGCCAAAAAATGTAACTTGATCATTTCGAAGCGTTGGTTATGGTTCCTTGGGTTGTATTTGATGTCCCGGATAAATATCATTCTATCAGATACCGGCTCCGTACCAAGGCGTCCAGCCTGGACCATGGCAGGCGTTAATACACCCACGACTGGCAGAATTCCAGTTTCATTGTCATAAAACTCCAAAAAATGTAACTTGATCATTTTGAAGCGTTGGTTACGGTTCCTAAGGTCATATTTGATGATTCGGAGAAATATCATGCGTTCTGGTACCGGCTCCGTACCAAGGCGTCCGGCATGGACCATGGCAGGCGATAATACAGGCACGACTAGCGGAATTCCAGTTTAATTGCCATAAAATGCCATAAATATAACTTGATCATTTCGAAGCATTGGTTATAGTTCCTTGGGTCATATTTGATGTCCTAGAAAAATATCATGCCATCCGGTACCGGCTTCGTACCAAGGCGTCCGACCTAGACCATGGCAGGCGATCATACAGGCACGACTGGCAAAATTCAAGTTTCATTGCCAA
Organism: Nicotiana paniculata; assembly: GCA_005239505.1. Lineage (NCBI taxonomy): Eukaryota > Viridiplantae > Streptophyta > Magnoliopsida > Solanales > Solanaceae > Nicotiana > Nicotiana paniculata. The sequence goes on from MDKI01027955.1 coordinate 12,305, forward strand.
AAAATGTAACTTGATCACTCGAAGCGTTGGTTATGGTTCCTAAGGTCGTATTTGATGTCCTGGACAAATATCATGCGATTCGATACCGGCTCCGTAACGAGGCGTCTGGCCTGGACCATGGCGGGCGATAATACCGACACGACTGGCGGAATTCCGGTTTAATTGCCATAAAATACCAAAAAATGTAACTTGATCATTTCGAAGCACGGGTTATGGTTCTTAGGTCATATTTGATGTCTCGGACAAATATGATGCGATCCGATACCGGCTTCGTACCAAGACGTCTAGCCTGGACCATAGCAGGCGAAATACAAGCACAACTGGCGGAATTTCAGTTTAATTACTATAAAATGCCAAAAAATGTAACTTGATCATTTCGAAGCATTGGTTATGGTTCCTTGGGTCGTATTTGATGTCCCGGAAAAAATATCATGCGATCAAGTATCGGCTTCGTACCAAGGCGTCTGGTCTGGACCATGGAAGGTGATAATATAGGCATGACTGGCGGAATTCTAGTTTAATTGCCATAAAATGCCAAAAAATGTAACTTGATCATTTTGAAGCATTGGTTGTTGTTCCTTGGGTCGTATTTAATGTCCCGTAGAAATATAATGTGATCCAGTACCGGCTCCGTACCAAGGAGTTCGGCCTGGACCATGGCAGGCGATAATATAGGCACGACAACCAGAATTCCAGTTTAATTGCCATAAAATGCCAAAAACTGTAACTTGATCATTTCGAAGCACTGGTTATGGTTCTTTGGGTTGTATTTGCTTTCCCAGACAAATATCATGCGATCCGGTACCGGCTCCGTACAAAGGCGTCCGACCTGGACCATGGCAGGCGATAATACAAGCATGACCGGCGGAATTCCAGTTTAATATCCATAAAATGCCAAAAATGTAACTTGATCATTTCAAAGCGTTGGATATGGTTCTTTGGGTCGTATTTGATGTCCCGGATAAATATCATTCTATCCGGTACCGGCTCCGTACCAAGGCATCCGGCCTCGACCATGGCAGGCGTAAATACAGGCACGACTGGCGGAATTCCAGTTTCATTGTCATAAAATGCCAAACAATTTAACTTGATCATTTAGAAGTGTTGGTTATGGTTCCTAAGGTCATATTTGATGTCCCGGAGAAA